>SJXQ01004348.1:27719-76712 GCA_006408695.1 Aepyceros melampus | reverse complement strand
GTTTACATTGCCTAGTTAGTCTCCGCCTCTGTCATCACCTCTTCTTTCCCCTACAGTGGTCCTTACTGATCACAACTCTGTTATCAACTGGTCACCTGGCAGCGATGGGCTGTCTCTCGTGATGTGTAGAAGGAGGACTTTGCCCCCTGTGTTTCTGAGGTAAACGTTTAAAGGTAAATAGAAAACACTCTCTTATCAAGGCTACACTCAGTGGAAGAGAAGCGATTCCCTTTAAAGAAATCAGGTATTATTAGGAAAGATTAGTGGCAGGAAGCCCCAAGCTAATGAAGGAACCCTTTAGAAAGTCATTATTTTATGTGGTCTGCACATGGGAATAAAATTTATATTGAAGGGATGTTGTAAACTTGAACTTCATTAATAAGCATTCTATGTCAGTATTCTAATTTGAAGTTCATTTACTCTGTGTATGTTTCTTCCCCCTCAAAGCTACAATAATTTATTATTGAGAATAAGCTAAACATGTTCTCATCTGAAAGATGAATAGCTTGCCTACTGCTTATCAGCTAAAACCAGTTTGTGGAAAATATTCAAGAAACTTTGGAAATCTATTTTATTTTCTAAAGAACAGTATCTCAGCCCCTGCATTCTACTTACTGGAAAACTAATCATACCAATATTCTCCATTAGTTTCAAAGTCATATGTATTATTTCCCCTTATTTTTTGTCATGAAAAAATATTAACTCCCTGAAATTTTCAGTGCTTTTATTTTTTTCCACTTTCACTATTTCTTTGGACAGTTAAATAACTAGATTTCTAAATATACATGTTGATTTTTCTTTATTTTGGGAGATGAAGATTAAACCAGAGATAAGATCAACTATATCAAGGAAATCCTGTTAATTTCAAGATGTACTTACTAAATAAATAGAAGATCAATTATTTTTCATTATACTGACTGTGAATATGATATAAATTGTAGGTATTATAAAAAATACAGATTAGCTAAAACAGTAACATTGATAGTTTGTTCAGGGAAATGACTCAGAAACATCAGATAACAGGAATAAAGTAGGTCTTCTAGAATTAAAATTTTCTATGTAAATTCATATTCAATAGGGGAAAGACAAAATGACTTAGGATTTCAAAGTCCAAATACTTCACACCTTCAGATGTAGAAATAATAAAAATTACTGATTTCATGGGATAATTTTTATTTTCTTCAAACTGCAAGCCTTTTCCCAATGAAAAACTTGATCCAAAACCTCACTTAGAAGTTTTTAATCCCATTCTGCAAACATTTTGAGAATTTGGAAAAAGCAAGTACCCTCTACTCCTGCTTCCTGTCTCAAATCTGTTCTTAGGGCTGCTTTTCAAATCTTCTAAAAGCCAAGAGTGTTGAATTCTTCAAGTAATGTGTTTATCAAATGAGGTTGCTATTTTTTTTTTGCAATGATGCCAGCAGATTCTTAGGCTGTTGAAGACAATTTATAATATGACATTTTAATGTGTTAATCAGGGAAGGATTGCATTCATAACACTTTGGTATGGTCTATAGAAAAATTCAGTATGCTTTTTAAACATTTCAATGTTAAATACAGTAATTTTTCACATATTACATATTATATGTGAGAAAATTTTGTTATTAATGTTTATAGGAATGTTCATTTTTTTCATGTTACTCTGAAAAAAAGTCATGAAAGAAACATACTTTGTTATGTGCCCTAAGAATCATTTTTGTGGACTGGGAAATACCTGCATTATTTGTTTGAAAAACAAAACAAGAAATAATTGATGACATGTCACCAGCTTAAAAAAAATAACATTGAGGCAAAACATCAAATTAAAAATAACCAGAAAACAGAATAAAAATGTACACAGAAATCATTACTTAAAAATATGTTACCTTCATTAATGAGCAGAAAACACATATTAATAAGTAAAGGAGATACAGTAATAGAAAAGTATAAACTATCTTCTGGAAACAGGTTCTTAAAATTAGTTTTAGTGCACTATAAAGTTTTGTATGTGAAAGTTATATTTTTGAATTTTGAGATATTGAGAATATTCCTTAATGAAATGGCTTTGATTAAAGTGTTCTATTTTCTGTTTTTATTACTCCATTATTTTTCTATTTTCCATTTTAATATATTCCATTTTATCATAGTAAATAAAAATACTTTTTTAAAATAAAATATGCCATGGAAAATAGCATAATAATCCCTCTATAATACATTTCTTTTCTGAAAAGAACCTAGTTGTTCTCTAGAACATATTTCAGTTTTTATAATATGTTATGTTATTTGCTAATGTATCCAAGATCTTAGGCAAAAGTTTCTGCATCATCTTAACTCCATCTGCTCTGTTCTTGCCATGTTTGGCAAGAGTTTTTAAATACTCAGTTTAACTAATGAAAAATTATTACTCCACCATACTATTGATAGTTGGATATTTTAGCTTCAAAAGGAAACATTATACTAAAGAGGCAACTTGCTTTGGCTTCTAGTAATTTCCTGTGATTTTAGAAAAGAAAGATTTTTCTTAAAATATTTCTGTCAAGTCTTTTGTATTCTCATTTGAGAAATTAAAACCGTAAAAAACACTGGTTTTAACCTGATAGCTCACTCTTTGGCCAAAAGCCAGTAGGGTAAAAATCATTTCTCGACTGTCACCGACCCTCTTGCATAGCATCTAGTTTTTGTGATACTGAAGAACAGGGCTCCATTAAGAAATATATTACATTTTCACATCATAACTGAAGGTTAGCATCATTAATGTGAGAAAAAGTGCTGCCAGACTCCAGCTTGACACTGGGTCAAGTACTGTAGCTCATTTTTTGAAACGCTTCCCATCCAGGTGATTTGTCTTTTTCTCACTACAATGATCTAAAATATCACCATCTAGACTGAAAAAGCAACTAGGAAATGGAAAACTTGATCATTCAAAAATAAAAATGAACCTAGACTGGTGATATGTTTCTTAAATGATATTATACATGTTTCAATGCCATTTTCCCATGGTGGATTCATGTTGATGTGTGGCAAAACCAATACAATATTGTAAAGTAAAAATAATAATAATAATAAATTTTAAAAAATTAAAAAAAAAAAAACGAGCATTTTACTTTGTATACTGGAAAAGTGTACTACTCTTGCTTTCAAAAATGAAATTAAACAAAAAGAAAGATTTTCTTATTTTCTAGAGTTTTTCAATTGTTTCTTAAAGTGATAGCAAATGGAATGCAGATCCTCTCTGCCATTCTTACAAGCAGTTCTTAGAAATACTGTTTTCATGTCAGTTCAGTTGCTCAGTCGTGTCCGACTCTTTGCGACCCCATGAATCGCAGCACACCAGGCCTCCCTGTCTATCACCAACTCCCGGAGTTCACTCAGACTCACGCCTATCGAGTCAGTGATGCCATCCAGCCATCTCATCCTTGGTCGTCCCCTTCTCCTCCTGCCACCAATCCCTCCCAGCATCAGAGTCTTTTCTAATGAGTGAACTCTTCGCATGAGGTGGCCAAAGTACTGGAGTTTCAGCTTTAGCATCATTCCTTCCAAAGAAATCCCAAGGTTGATCTCCTTCAGAATGGACTGGTTGGATCTCCTTGCAGTCCAAGGGACTCTCAAGAGTCTTCTCCAACACCACAGTTCAAAAGCATCAATTCTTCGGTGCTTTCGGTGCTCAGCCTTCTTCACAGTCCAGCTCTCACATCCATACATGACCACAGGAAAAACCATAGCCTTGACTAGACGGACCTTAGTCGGCAAAGTAATGTCTCTGCTTTTGAATATACTATCTAGGTTGGTCATAACTTTTCTTCCAAGGAGTAAGTGTCTTTTAATTTCATGGCTGCAGTCACCATCTGCAGTGATTTTGGAGCCACCCAAAATAAAGTCTGACACTGTTTCTACTGTTTCCCCATCTATTTGCCATGAAGTGATGGGACCAGATGCCATGATCTTTGTTTTCTGAATGTTGAGCTTTAAGTCAACTTTTTCACTCTCCTCTTTCACTTTCATCAAGAGGCTTTTTAGCTCCTCTTCACTTTCTGCCATAAGGGTGGTGTCATCTGCATATCTGAGGTTATTGATATTTCTCCCGGCAGTCTTGATTCCAGCTTGTGTTTTTCCAGTCCAGCATTTCTCATGATGTACTCTGCATAGAAGTTAAATAAGCAGGGTGACAATATACAGCCTTGACGCCCTCCTTTTCCTATTTGGAACCAGTCTGTTGTTCCATGTCCAGTTCTAACTGTTGCTTCCTGACCTGCATGCAGATTTCTCAAGAGGCAGGTCAGGTGGTCTGGTATTCCCATCTCTTGAAGAATTTTCCACAGTTTATTGTGATCCACACATTTGAGTGCAGGCGGCGGAGGTGGCCACTTCACTTGAGCGCAGGTGGCGGAGGCGGCCGAGAGCTACCCCCTGTATGAGGTCAGGGGCAGCGGCCTACTGTGCCAGGCTGCAACGGTGCAGGAACAGCCGAGAGGAGCTACCCCATGTCAGAGGTCAGTGGCAGCTGGGAGGAGACACCCCGCATCATAGGTCAGGGCAGTGGCCGGGAGGAGCCACCTCGCCCCCAATGCCAGGGGCAGCAGCTGGGAGGAACCACCCACGCCGGAGGCCAGGGCCAGCGGCCGGGAGGAGTAATCCGAGGAGTGGTGGCTGGGTAGGCACAGGAAGGCCTAGAGGAGCTATCCTATGTGAAAAATCAGGAAAGGTGGTGATAAGGAGATACCCCTTGTCCAAGGTAAGGAGCAGAAGCTGTGCTTTGCTGGAGCAGCTGTGAAGAGATACCCCACGCCCAAGGTTTTCATGTCAGGTCCTGGTTATTTCACTAATGTTACTTAAGATATAACTCAGGATTTACTAAATAGCTCACATTTAATTTAAAATGAATTATTTTATATGTTTGCTTATTAATATGTTACCAATTAGAAGTAAATGTGATTATTTTGATTTTATCAGAATTGGTTTGCCCCTAGTCACCATCAGATTTTTATAAAAATAAGTTAGGCAGTTCCATGGGAATAGTGAATACATTTTTGAATCACCTCAAAAAAATTAGCTAGTAAATCAATAAAAAGAAATAAATAAAAATACACTGGCTACTCAGATAGGATTTTAAAACTTCTTAATCAAAACTGTCACTATATTATTTTAAAGTAAGTATATCATAAATTAAGTTCTTACACATAAGAACTTGTGTAATTATGAACTTAAGAAACTGTGAACTTTTCAAAACTTGGAATTTTTTAATATTGGAAAATATTTTCATAAAAAATCAAGCTTCATTACATTATCATAGAAATTAGTTAATTGAAGATACTGAGTTATTACAGGGCTACCAGTTTATTCTATTCAAATGTAAATATAGAAGTCTGTTCATATATTGATTATGCATTTGATTATAAAGTATTTAAAATAAAAAAGAATTTCCTTCAAGAGTTTGACTTAATGGGTACCCACAGTTAACCAACTGCAAGGTTACAGGGCAGTCCTCCACACTGCCAAGTCAGCCCAAGATTTCTAATACCAGCTGCAGATTACTAGCTTCCCAAACTACCCTCAGGGAAAGACTCACTGATCACATGGAAAGCAATTATCCTCATAGTTATGTTTATTACAAGTAAAGGATGCAAATTAGAAGCCCCTGAAGGAAAAGACACATAGGGCAGTTTGGGAAAACTAAACTGGTGACTCTTTCTCTGTGGAGTCACAGACTGTTATATCTTCCCCACTACAGCATCACACACTCACAGAGGACTCCAACCAGGGAAGCTCACCTGGACTGCAGTGCTCAGAGTTTTTATGAGGATTTAAAACATTAACATGGTTGATTGAGTCGCTTGCTCCTCACTGTGCTGAACATCTCCTGTCCCTTCTCTCCTCCAGAGGTCTGAATGATATCGTGTGACCTCAAGGTCTCATCACAAGTCACCTTGTTGGCATAAATTATCATTTAATTCTATATTATACAGCATAAATAACCAGGATAATTCTATGTGCTTACCATGAATGACAAGACATTGCTATTCTTTGGGAAATGCCAAGGGTTTGGAATTAGACAGGGATGAAGGCCAGACCTCTTTTTGGATTATGCCACATCCTAAAAACATCACAGGATAATAGTTTGATAGTATTCCTTACCTACACAACATGAGTAGAGAATACAGCAATTTGTCACTTGATTTAAGCTTAAATGAGCACTTTTTGCAAGAAATTAATCAATAAAAACATAATTTTGTATAAATTATTGTTATATATATGTATACTTTAGTTTACTAACATTAAATTGACTCAATATTAAAGGTTTTAAAGTAAGAGCACAACAGAAAAAGATCATTGATGAAACTGATTATAGCATCTATTTTTCTCACTCTTCCTTTAGTTTATAGATTCAGAGTTAAGATTTTGATTCACCTTTAAGAAAGCAATATTTACTCATGTGACATTACAGAATCACAGCTCTCTTTATTTGATGGAAAGAAAGAGTAAAAGATTAGTTTTAAAATCTGTACATGCATGAACAAGTGATAAGTACTAAGAGGATGAAGAAACCCCACCAGCAGATTGGCAATCAGGCAGTGCACAGTGTTGTAAATATGGATTGTTTACAAGATCGTATTTTCCATATGTAAGTCCTAATTTATTTGATATTTTCCCAAATGATTTACATTACTATAACTTTACCCCAAAAGAATCCCAATATATAGAATCAAGTATAACAAATGTACTCCAATAACATTTTGGTGTAAATTTCATGTCTCACATCCAGTATTTTGTCTTCTGTGAATGTCTCTGTCTGCTTTTTAGGGCAAGTCAACCTGCAAATTTCATCACAGATAGAAAACTAAAGTTTATTGATGAGCTGTCTGATTTTTGTATTAAATACGAGAACACTAACACTTGATGTGAAAATAGCAAATGAGATACAGATTAGGAATTCTGCTCAAACAAATTCAGTGTATTCTTCTTTATCTGCACATCAGCGCTGTTGCCTTCTAACAGCACTCCTATTTCCATGTTAAGTCAGGATTGTATGTTCATTGAAGTCAGGGGTTCTTTTTAATGACATGCATTTTTCATAATATCAACATCTGTATGAGTTCAGGATGGACACAGTTTGTAAAGATGTGTCAGAGAAGATAGTTCTCATGTCACTGCATTGTTTTATACCTTGCCTCCTGAGTCATGCAATTAGGGAGGTCAAAGAAATGGAGGAGACTTAAACAGAGATGAAAGATGTTTAGGTGTGATAGATTTACGAAAGGAAAATCAATGGTATTTATTGTACTTAGAGTATCATGTAAAGCCAGAATTTTAAGAAATTATTAATATTGTATTTACTAATATTTCTTAAGAAGAGAGAAAAATGGGGACTAATTTCCTACAAAATACTGACCAATATTTGCCTCAAAATATTGGCCAATAAGATAAAATATTTTATCAACTAGAAATAAGAACAATTACATTTTAGAAACCCCATGATGTGATAGATTCAAAATTGAGTATTTGAGTCTTTTTTAAATAATTTTTATAATTAGTCTTATATATATAGTGATGGTCACCTGCTTTCAGTGTGTTGTCTAAAACTAGCTACAAAGTCACTAGAAGAAATCAGATTTTTCCCTTCTGAGGAATAGGTTTATTTGTGGCTGTTGTTTTCTTTTAGGATCCATAGGCTAAATAAGCACACAGCCAATGATTCTGATGTTTTACTTGGGGTTTTGCACTCAGATATTATAAACACAGGGATTGAACCTGGGTCTCCCACATTCCAGGGAGACGCTTTAACCTCTGAGCCACCAGGGAAGCCCATAATAAATACACAGAAAGGGTAAAAATTATGATCATACAAAAGTTGCTGATATTTTAAAACTTGTCAAGTGTTATATATAAAGAGCTAAAGAATAAGAAAATAAACTATCTCAAGGGGAAAAAAATGATAAAAAGGCAAAGGGGTTGTCTGAGGAGGACAACAAATAGTTGAGGAATGAAAAGAAATATAAGGCAAGGGTAAAAGGGAAAGATATATCCAACTGAAGGCATTGCAGAGAGGAGGGAGGAGAAGTAAGAAGAATTTCTTAAAAGAGCAATGCAAAGAAATAGAGGAAAACAATAGAATCAGAAAGACTAGAGATCTTATCAAGAAAATTGGAGGTATCAAAGTAACATTTCATGCAAGGAAGGGCACAATAAAAGACAGAAATGTACGGGCCTAACAGAAGCAGAAGATATTCTGGCAAGAATACACAGAACTATACAAAACAGTTTGAATAGCCCAGATAATGACAATGGGGTGATTATTCACCTAGAGCCAGACATTGTGGAATGTGGAGTCAAGTGGGCCTTAGAAAGAATTACTAGGAACAAAGTGAGTAGCGGTGAAGGAATTTCAGCTGTGCTGTTTAAAATCCTGAAAGATGCTACTGCTAAAGTGTTGCACTCAACTAGGTGGTGGCCACAAGACTGGAAAAGGTTCTTTTTCATTCCAATCCCAAAGAAGGGCAATGCTAAAGAACATTCAAGCTACCATACAATTGTGCTCATTTTAGATGCTAGCAAGGTTATGCTCTTAAAGAGATGGTAATATAAGATCACCTTACCTGTCTCCTGGGAAACCTGTGTGCAGATCAAGAAGCAGCAGTTAGAACCAAACATGGAACAACTGACTGGTTCCAAATTGGAAAAAGAGTCCAAGTTTGTACATTGTCATCCTGCTTATTTAACTGATATGCAGAATCCATCATGTAAAATGTCTGGCTGGATAAATCACAAGCTGGAATCAAGATTGCCAGGGGAAACATCAATAATTTCACGTATGCAGATGATACCACTTTAACAGCAGAAAGTAAGGAGGAACTAAAAAGCCTCTATACGAGGGCGAAAGAAAAGAATGGAAAAGCTAGCTTGAAATTCAACATTCAGAAAAACTAAGATCACAGCATCCAGTCCCATCACTTCATGGCAAACTGTAGGGGGGTGGGGGATGGCAATAGTGGAGAAGGAAATGGCAACCCATTCCAGTATTCTTGCCTGGAGAATCCCAGGGGACAGAAAAGCTTGGTGGGCTGCCATCTATGGGGTCGCACAGAGTCGGACACGACTGACGCAATTTAGCAGCAGCAGCAGTGGCAGATTTTACTTTCTCGGGCTCCAAAATCACTGTGGATAGTGACAGCAGACATGGAATTAAAAGATACTTGCTCTCTGGAAGGAAAGCTATGACAAACCAGACATCATATTAAAAAGCAGAGACCTCACTTTGCCAGCAAAGGTTCATTTAGTCAAAGCTATGTTTTTCCAGTAGTCACGTTTGGATGTGAGACTTGGATCATACAAAAGTCTGAGCATTGAGGAGTTGACAGTTTTGTGGTACTGGAGAAGATTCTTAAGAGTCCCTCGGACTGTAAGTTGATCAAACTGGTCAATCCTCAAGGAAATCAACCTTGAATTGGAAAGACTGATGCTGAAACTGAAGCTCCAATACTTTGGCCTTCTGATGTGAAGAACTGATTCATTGGAAAAGACTCTGATGTTTGTAAAGATTGAAGACAAAAGGAGAAGGGGGCAGCACAGGATGAGATGGTTAGATAGCATCACTAACTCAATGTACATAACTGAGCAAACTCCAGGAGATAGTGAAGGACAGAGGAGCCTGCTCTGCTGCAGTCCATGGAATCACAAAGAGTCAGACAAGACTTAGCAAGTGAATAACAACAATAAAATATTAAGAGAATAATGGCATTTATCAGGAGAGTACAAGAACAATTCTATGTCATATAAATTTAGAGAGTATAAATAACTACAGCAAAGAACCAAGGGGTAAGTAAAACTGCTTTTGTTAAGTGGAGATGGTGACCCATGGCTTTAAGTAAATATGAAAAAAAAGGAAAATTAATAATTATAGGCATAAATAACAGGAGGCTATGAGAAAATCAACCTGCTTCACCAGATGTAGTGGATATCTTTAAACACATATTTTGATTATGGGTTAGTCATACACTCAATCATAAGTGCATACTAAGAAAGCAAAATGGATATTTAGTATGAGAATTTTTAGGTAATTTTACTGATAAAACATTAAAAAAATAAAAGAATAAAGATTAATGGCAATTGTCATAAATTTATAGGGGGTAAGGATAAATGCAGCTCATAAGGTGATGCTTTGTTTTATTGGACACATGGACATTGTAGGGATAGAAATTGAATTACTCAATTATTGGATGATTTTTGTTCATTTTTAGTTAGCAATTATTGAAAATTACACCTTTGAAGGGTTCAGTGTAGAGTCTTATTTTGAAATCTCTCATCCTTTCTTTGCTTCCATAATTTCTTGCAGAGGTATCATCTTGAAGGTCCAAAAATGGCTGGAATACACCTGACATGGGCTTCCCTCATGGTTCAGATGGTGAAGAATCTGCAGGCAATGAAGGAAACCCAGGTTCAGTCCCTGGGTTGGGATGATCCCATGGAGAAGGAAGTGGGAATCCACTCTAGTACTCTTGTCTGGAGAATCCCAAGGAAAGAAGTTCCTGATGGGCTACAGTACATGGGGTCACAAAGAGTCAGACATGACTGAGTGACTAATACACACACACACATGATTCAGTGCTGGTTTGTTCAGTCATTTAAAGTGTAGGTTTGACGATCAGGAAAGGCTCTTTGCTCACCCATTGCCTTACATGAACAGGAAGGATTAATCTGCTCAGATGAACCAGCTATCATAACAACACAGGTGGGGGATGGGAAAAGAACATATGCCTAAGAAAGTCCATCAACCTTCGATGGTCTTGCCCTAATAATTATGAACTATGGAATAAAGAATGGCAGACACATGTAGACCAGATTGAAAAGATTGCCCACCCAGTATGTGCAATGTGACTTGTCTTTCCTATGGACTTAAGACTGAGGTCCAAATCATGATCTCCTCTTCCTAATCTATTCATAGATACACATACAGATTACAAAGCTTAGAATCATTTTTTTTCCTTGCATAGCTTTCTCAGAGAATTGTATCTTGATGCCTAGTAGTAAAAGATTTAAAAATATTTAGGTAGCTTTCTTCTGCCCCTTGGTCTTTGTGTGTTTACTCAGTTTCTCAGTCGTGTCCAACTCTTTGTGACTCTGAAGAACCTAAGCCACTCATTTTGTTGGAAAAGACTCCATTTTAGAGTTCTAGGGAAAGAGTCTTTGGAAATCCCCTGACCTCACCCCACCACCTGCGAGCTAATCAGATCCCAGATCAGGCCTGACTTTACATTCAGGACTTATGACCGCCCGGGAAACTCGAATTAAGCAATTAATCCCAGGAAACGGGAACCAATCAGAACCCAACACCTAACCCTTCCACAGAAGGTAATATTTTTCATGCGAGAATACCCTGTGTAAGCAATGAAACCCAGGGTTTGAGGCTCCTCTCCTTAACTGCTGCGTCGGTAACAGTGGGAGCCCCAGCTCGAGCTTGGTAATAAAAATTCTCTTGCTTTTGCATTGGATATCAGCTGCCTGGTGGTCACTGGGAGATTTCATGACTTGGGCATAACAATCAGATCCCAGATCAGGCCTGACTTTACATTCAGGACTTATGACCTGCCCGGGAAACTCGAATTAAGCAATTAATCCCAGGAAACGGGAACCAATCAGAACCCAACACCTAACCCTTCCACAGAAGTTAACATTTTTCGTGTGAGAATACTCTATATAAGCAATGAAACCCAGGGTTCGAGGCTCCTCTCCTTAACCGCTGCGTCGGTAACAGTGGGAGCCCCAGCTCGAGCTTGGTAATAAAAATTCTCTTGCTTTTGCATTGGATATCAGCTGCCTGGTGGTCATTGGGAGATTTCACGACTTGGGCATAACAACTCCATGGACCATTAGGCAGCCTGTCAGGATCCTCTGTCCATGAAATATTCCAGGCAAGAAAACTGGAGTGGGTTGCCATTTCCTAATCCAGGGGATTTTTCCAATCCAGGAGTTGAACCCACATCTCTTGCATCTCCTGCATAGGCAAATGGATTCTTTAACCATTGTGCCACCTGGGAAGCCCACTCTTTATTCCATGTCTCTTTTAATATTTGACTTAAATGCCTGCTGGTTCTTAGTACCATAAAATCTTTTATTTCTAGCATATGATTCAGAATGGTACTAAGAAGCAGTGGGTATTTAAGTCCAATATTAAAAGAGACATCAAGTAGAAGAAAACTACCTAAATATTACAAGCTGCCCCAATGTAGGACAGTTTTCTGGGAAAAGTCTATCACCCATTGTACCAACTTGTATATGTACCACCTCAGGACTTCTGGTATAAACCAGAATCATAGAATCAAGTGGCCATATTATATGTACCCAGCACCACATATAGAATTATGTAGGTAGTGAAGCTAAAACAAGATTTGACATATACGGAGCAAGAAGCTTGTTTATGGAAAATCCTTCTAATAATCAGCAAAAAAAGTACAAGCAGACAGTTAGAATACCAGTGAAAGCAGAACTTCTTTTCTATCATGAATAAACTCAATAATGTGGTATATATAATTAAAAATGTACCATACCACACAATAAAATTTTTATATATTTCTGCACCATTAATAGGAATTATTTTGACACCAAAAAGCAAATCATAAGAAAAAGTTTCAGATAATAATAAAAGCATACATTCAAAGACTTGAAATAGAAATAATGAATAAGCTCTTGAATTATGATTAATAATTAATTAATAAAATTGTAGCATATAAACATGTTGAAAAATAATTTTAATTGAAATATTTCAATTTCTCCCTAAATAATAAAATAAATGTACAGAATGTAGAATTCATAGTATATTTCTAAATACAAAGTAATTGATTAAAATGTATATGTTTTTGCAAAAAAATTAAAAGTTTTACTTACAAACGTGATTTAAATATTATTAATACTATGAAATATCAATGATTCTGATAATAATAGAATAAAATAAGATTAAGAAAAAGTAAACTTGCCTTCTAGCTCTTATGATTAAGATTAAAATTTGGGTTAGTATTTCATGAGTAGAATTTGTGTTAAAAATGTTAAGGGAAATGTTGGCAGAATAAAATGTTAACAAAGGCAAAGTTAGTTCTAAAGGAAAGCAGTTTGCCTGGAAATGATTTGCAGATGAAGTCAGTCAGTTCAGTTGCTCAGTGGTGTCTAACTCTTTGCCACCCCATGGACTGCAGCACGCCAGGCCTCCCTGTCCATCACCAACTCCTGGAGTTTACTCAAACTCATGCCCACTGAGTTGTTGATGCCACCCAACTACCTTATCCTCTGTAGTGGATGACGTATATGATATTAAATAATTTGATCTTAACTAGTGTATACTGTTTAGATAGTGGGAATCATGGACCATTGTTGAGAAAAATAGTCAACTGTTGTTAACAATTTTATAATATTTTTATTACTGAAGACAATATATGTGGCTAAATGAAAATCTAATATGAATATTAGAAAATAACTTCACATTTTCGGATGACTGAGCACAATGCATTAATTCCAGGATCATTTTCCAACATTATAATCTATGGTTGAAATTTATTTATGCAAATGACATATAAAACTGTTTGATATTCTAATTTTTATTATTATCATGATTTAAAAGCAAAACATATTTATGATCATTTATTTATAAAAACAGAAATTTTCTTTTGGTGGTTAAAAACCGTATACCTTACAAAGAGCATTAATATTTATAATGTGTTAAGAACTCAAGTTAAACCAATTTTTCTAATATTTCTGTGGTAAGATGACATTATTTTTATATTCACTGGTACTTTTTTAGATTTTAAAAGAAATTCTGAACTGTTTATATATATATTTGCTATTCAGTTCAGTTCAGTCACTCAGTCGTGGCGACTCTTTGCAAACCCATGAATCGCAGCACGCCAGGCCTCCCTGTCCATCACCAGCTCCCGGAGTTCACTCAGACTCATGTCCATCGAGTCAGTGATGCCATCCAGCCATCTCATCCTCTGTCGTCCCCTTCTCCTCCTGCCCCCAATCCCTCCCAGCATCAAAGTCTATTCCAATGAGTCAACTCTTTGCATGAGGTGGCCAAAGTATTTGCTATTAGTAGTCAGCAATAATTTGATATTTTATTTTTGACAAATCCTTCTTTAGTGACACTTTTCAACAGTTTGAGAATTGGAGACTTAGAAAGTTTGTCCTATAAGAAATATGATTATGTTAACAAAAGTAAACTTAAGGATAGTCATCAAGTTTTAAAGTTCAATTTCTGATTAAACATCACAGATGCATTAACAGAATAATGATATGCTCATCCATGTTTACATTTATGTGTTCATGTGTGTTATGGGAGCCAGATACTATAGTCTTAAAAATAAAATACAATTTTGTTAACACTGTATAATGGGAAACATTTACAATGTCATTCCCAAAAGTATAAAGTTGACAAAAATTTCATTTTATAGCTTTTTGAAAATTACTGTTAACCCAAATATAGCGTTCAATTCTTTATTGCATGTTTTCCTGCTATTTTGCTCATTGAAGATCACACACCCATCCTGAAACAGCAAACATTTAGTTGGTGGGAAATTTCTTGCCTGTCTAATTTGTAACAGAGAACATTTAATATGAATTCCATTTATAACTGGACTAGCAGCTTCATCAAGAAAAACTTTTAAGATTCTCTAAACTTGAAAAATAATAATTCAATAAATACTAAATTTCCTGCTATGTTTGAAGCATTGTGATAGTGATAGGGTATTCCAACTGTCTGCTTGTACAGTTTTGGTCTGGTTATTAGAAGAATTTTTTGTAAACACGCTTCTTGCTCCGTATATGTCAAACCTTGTTTTAGCTACACTATCTACATTGCTCTGTATGTGGTGCTGCGTGCATGCAGTATGGCCACTGGTTCTATGATTCTGGCTTATACCAGAAGTCCTGAGGTAGTACGTATATAATACAAGTTGGTACAATGGATGATAGATGTTTTCCCAGAAAACTGTCCCACATTAGGGCAGCTTGTCATATCTTAGTTTATAAGGCCATTTCTGTCTCTTTAAAGCCTAGTTAAATGTATTTCCAACTAACCTTCCCTTGGAAAGATATCAGTAATACCTACAGTTACTTTTCATGATCACAAGGGAAAATCTGATGAAGCTGAAGTAGAGCAATTCAGTAGACTTGACTGATTAAAGTTACAAAGGTTACACAAATGAATAATCATGAATATATTACAAGATTTATTCTTATCACCTTGCCTAGGAGCCTTGGAAAGGGCAAATTGGTTCGCTAAACTTGAAGAATCTCTTGATGGTCTCATGTATTTAAGGCTGCATGGTAAATCCACTGGGTATGTTCTATCTCCAATTTGAGGTGGGGGGAGTCTTATTTATTTATTTGTTTACTGATACATTAGCTTTCTCCTTCTTCCTGTCTGTGTATTCCTAACAACATCACTTCAACTCAAAGCTTATGACATTTATTCACAAGAGGGTAGAGTAGAAGGACAAGAGCTCATCTTCTCCTGTGAAAACTCCAAAATTACAAGTTGCTGCTAAAGAACCATCGACAGGAGAATGTTGGATCCCACCAAAAAAAGATACCCCACATCCAAGGCCAAAGGAGAAGCCCCAGAAAGATGGTAGCAGGGGTGAAATCATGTTTAGAATCAAACTCCATACCTACCAGAGATGTTCAGAGGGTTCAAACAAAACCTTATGCACACCAGAAGACCCGACAGATATTGAGCCAGATACGGCTTTGAGTGATTGAGTGTTTCTTGAGGAGGTATGGGTCAGCAGTGGCCTGCAACAGGGGCAGGGGCTCTGAGTGCAATAGACCTGGGTATGGCATAAGCCCTCTTAGAGGAGGTTGCCATTGACTACACCATCGAGCCGCCAGAACTTACACAGGACTGAGGAAACAAACCTTGGAGGGAACAAACAGAAACTTGTGTGCACCAGGACTCAGGAGAAAGGAGTATTGAATCCACAAAAGATGGACCCAGACATATCTGTTGGCAGTGGCCTGCTTCAGGTCAAGGTCACTGAATGCAGCAGGTGTGCATGGGACCTTTTGAAGGAGATCATCATTTTCTTCATTACCTTCACCATAGTTTGGTCTCAGGTCAAACAACAGGGAATGAACACAATCCCATGCATTAACAAAAAATTGGATTAAAGATTTACTGAAGATTTCCCCACCCATCAGAACAAGACCCAGTTTCCCCCACAGTCAGTCTCTCCCATCAGGAAGCTTCCATTAGCCTCTTAGCCTTCTCCATCAGAAGGCACACAGAATAAAACCAAAATCACAGAAAATTAACCAATCTAATCACATGGACCCGGAGAAGGCAATGGCACCCCACTCCAGTACTCTTGCCTGGAAAATCCCATGGACAGAGGAGCCTGATGGGCTGCAGTCCATGGGATCGCTAAGAGTCAGGCATGACTGAGTGTCTTAACTTTCACTTTTCACTTTCCTGCATTGGAGAAGGAAATGGCAACCCACCCCAGTGTTCTTGCCTGGAGAATCCCAGGGATGGGGAGCCTAGGGGGCTGCAGTCAATGGGGTCGCACAGAGTTGGACACGACTGAAGCGACGCAGCAGCAGCAGCAGCAGCAGCAGCAGAATCACATGGACCACAGCCTTGTCTAACTCAATGAAACAATGAGCCATGCCATGTAGGGCAACCCAATATGGACAGGTCACGGTGGAGAGTTCTGACAAAATGCGGTCCACTGGAGAAGGGAATGGCAAACCGCTTCAGTATTCTTATCTTGAGAACCCCATGAACAGTATGAAAAGGCAAAAAATATAGGACACCGAAAGATGAACTCTCGAGGTCAGTAGTTGCCTAATATGCTACTGGAGAAGAGAGGAGAAATAACTCCAGAAACAATGAAAAGACAAAGCCAAAACAAAAACAATGCCCAGCTGTGGATGTGACTGTGATGGAAGTAACGTCTCATGCTGTAAAGACACAATACGACATAGGAACCTGGCATGTTAAGTCCATGAATCAAGGTAAACTGGAAGTGGTCAAACAGGAGATGGCAAGAGTGAATGATGACATTTTAGGAATCAGTGAATTAAAATGGAATGGGTGATTTAATTCTGATGACCGTTATATCTCCTACTGAGGACAAGAATCCCTTAGATGAAATGGAGTAGCCCTCATAGTCAACAAAAAGGGTCTGAAAGGCAGTTTTGGGGTGCAGTCTCAAAAATGACAGAATGATCCCTGTTCATTTGCAAAGCAAACTATTCAGTATTACAGTAATCCAAGTCTATGCCCCAACCACAAATGCTGATTCTAGAACCTGAAGTTGAACAGTTCTATGAATATCTACGAGACCTTTTAGAAGTAATACCCAAAAAAGATGTCTTAATCATTATAGGGGACTGGAATGCAAAAGTTCGAAGTTAGGAAATAATTGGTGTAACAGGCAAATTTGGCCATGGAGTACAAAATGAAGCAAATACTAACAGAGTTTTGCCAAGAGAATACACTGGTCATAGCAAACACCCCCTTCCAACAACACAAAGAAATACTCTGCACAGGGACATTGCCAGATGGTGAATATTGAAATCAAATTGATTATATTCTTTGCACCTGAAGATGGTAAAGTTCTGTGCAGTCAACAAAAACAAGACCTGGAGCTGACTGTGGCTTAGATCATGAACTCCTTATTTCCAAAATCAATCTTAAATGTAAGAAAGTAGGGAAAACCACCAGACCATTCAGGTATGACCTAAATTAAATTCCTTATGATTATACAGTGGAAGTGACAAATAGATTCAAGGGATTAGATCTGATAGATAGAGTGCCTGATTACTTTGGATGGAGGTTTGTGACATTGTACAGGAGACAGGGATCAAGAACATACCCCCAAAAAAAGAAATGCAAAAAGGCAAAATGGTTGTCTGAGGAGCCCTTACAAATAGCTGAGAAAACAAGGGAAGCTAAAGGAAATGAGAAAAGAAAAGATATACCCATTTGAATGCAGAGTTCCAAAGAATAGCAGGGAGAGATAAGAAAGCCTTCCTTAGTGATCAGTGCAAAGAAATAGAGGAAGACAATAGAATGGGAAAGACTAGAGATACCAAGGGAACATTTCATGCAAAGATGGGCACAATAAAGGACAGAAAAGGTATGGACCTAACAGAAGCAGAAGATATTAACAAGAGGTGGCAAGAATTCACTGAAGCATAATACACACAATTCTTAATGACCCAGATAACCACAATGATGTGATCACTCACCTAGAGCCAGATATCATGGAATGCAAAGCCTAGAGGGCTTTAGGAAGCATCACTGCAAACAAAGCTAGAGGAGATGATGGAATTCCACTGAACTATTTCACATCCTAAAAGACAATGCTGTGAAAGTTCTGCACTCAATATATCAGCAAATTTGGAAAATTCCTGTGGCAGTGGCCACAGGACTGGAATAGGTCAGTTTTCATTTCAATCCCAAAGAAAAGCAATACCAAAGAAGTTCAAACTACCCAACATTTTCACTCATCTCATATGCTAGCAAAGTAATGCTCAAAATTCTCCAAGCCAGGCTTCAACAGTACATGAACTGTGAACTTCCAGATGTTCAAGCTGGATATAGAAAAGGCAAAAGAATGAGAGATCAAATGGCCAACATCAGTTGGATCATCAAAAAAAGCAAACACTCAAGAAAAAAATCTACTTCTATCTACTTCTATTTTATTGACTGGATCATAACAAAATGTGGAAAATTCCTCAAGAAATGGGAATATCAGACCACCTTATCTTCATCCTGAGAAATCTGTATGCAGGTCAAGAAACAACAGTTAGAACTGGACATGGAACAACAGGCTGGTTCCAAATTGGAAAAGGAGTACGTCAAGGCTGTATATTGTCACCCTGCTTATTTAAGTTAAATGCAGAGTACATCATGAAAAATGCCAGGCTGGATGAAGCACAAGCTGGATTCCAGAGGAAGTTCAGTTCAGTCACTCATCATGTCCAATTTTGCGATGCCATGGACTGCTGTACACCAGGGTTTCCTGTCTATCACCAACTCTTGGAGCTTACTCAAACCCATATCTATTGAGTCGGTGATACCATCCAATCATTTCATCCTCTATCATCCCCTTTCCCTCCCTCCCTCAATCTTTCACAGCATCAGGGTCTTTTCTAATGAGTCAGTTCTTCCCATCAGGTGGCCAAAGTATTGGAGTTTCAGTTTCAGCACCAATCCTTCCAATGAATATTCAGGACTGAGTTCCCTTAGGATGGACTGGCTGGATCTCATTGCAGTCCAAGGGACTCTGAAGAATCTTCACCACCACAGTTCAGAAGCATCGGTTCTTTGTTGGTCAGTTTTCTTTATAGTTCAACTCTCACATCCATACATGACTACTGGAAAAACCATAGCTTTGACTAGATGGACCTTTTTTTGGCAAACTAATGTCTCTGCTTTTTAGTAGGCAGTCTAGATTTGTCACAGCTTTTCTTCCATGGAGCAAGCGTCTTTTAAAAAATGTCATGGCTGTAATAACTATCTGGAGTGATTTTGGAGCCCCCAAAATAAAGTCTTTAGGTTTCCATTTTTCCCCTGTCTATATGCCATGAAGTGATGGGACTGGATCCTGGCAATCTTGATTCCAGCTTGTGCTTCATTCAGCCCAGCATTTTGCATAATGTACTCTGCATATAAGTTAAATAAGCAGGGTGACAATATACAGTCTTGACATACTCCTTTCTCAATTTGGAACCAATCTGTTGTTTCACGTTCAATTCTAACTGTTGTTTTTTGACTGCATACAGATTTCTCAGGAGGGAGGTAAAGTGGTCTGATTTTTCCCATTTCTTGAGAAATTTTCCGATATCAAGATTGCAGGGAGAAATATCAACAGTCTCAAATACACAGATGACACCACCCTTATGGCAGAAAGCAAAGAACTAAAAAGTCTCTTGTTGAAAGTGAAAGAGGAGAGTGATAATGTTGGCTTAAAATTCGACATTCAGAAAACTAAGATAGGCATCTTTTCTCATCACTTCATGGCAAATAGATGGGAAACAATGAAAACAGTGAGAGACTGTGTTTTTTGGGGCTCCAAAATCACTGCACATCATGACTGCAGCCATGAAATTAAAAGACACTTGTTCCTTGGAAGAACAAAAAAATCTGTGACAAACCTAGACAGCATATGAAAAAGCAGAGACATTATTTTGCCAACAAAGATCTGTCCAATCAAAACTGGTTTTTCCAGTAATCATGTATGGATGTGAGAGTTGGACTATAAAGAAAGCTGAGCACTGAAGAACGATGCTTTTGAATTGTGGTGTTGGAGAAGACTCTTGAGAGTCTCTTGGATTGCAAGGAGATCAAACCAGTCCATCCTAAAGGAAATCAATCGTGAATATTCATTGGAAGGACTGATGCTCAAGCTGAAGCTCTAATAGTTTGATCACCTGATGGAAAGAATTGACTCATTGGGAAAGACCCTGATACTGGGAAAGATTGAAGGCCTGAGCACAGAAGGGGACCACAGAGGATGAGATGGTTGGAATGCATCACTAACTCAATGGACATGAGCTTGAGCAAGCTCCATGAGTTGGTGGTGGACAGGGAAGTCTGGGGTACTGCCGTCCATGGGTTCACAAATAGTTGGATATGATGCGCGACTGAAGTGATGACATTTAGAGGCATTTATAATAGCATTTCCTATAAATTTAGTTTGAAATGATGCAGGCCAATTTGTTCTATTGTCTTGTGTAATGCAATACCAAACAGTCCCCTTTGCAATGCTTTATGATTTATCATCCAGATAAACGACAGCAAGTAAATATCTTCAAGTCAGTTAGGACTTGGAGCCTTCACCATAACCAAGGGAGTAAGATAAATACCAGAAATAGACTAGGGAATTGTCCAAACTTAGAATGAGAGGAAAGAAATAATACATTTTCCTAAATGTGTTGATTGTTAGTCTGAAAATCTCTATTATCAAAGACACAGAGACAATAAACATTCTGTCTTCCATCACAAGGCAGTGAAGACTTTTCTGCCCTTAAATTGATACTTCTGGCGTTCTCTTCAGTATTCCCTGAATGAGTCAGCATTAAGGCTGATTAAGCCATTGTTAAAATAAACTGTGCTTGTCAAAATAAATGAGTTACCTACCAACAAAAGAATATGAGTTTATTTTTCCTCATTCTTTTTGTTTTCTTTCTTTTCATAGCTATTTATTAAGGAGTGGTGATTAGTAGCCTCAACATATATATCACTAACCAGTAATTAGATGGATGATGATAAGTTAAGAATGTATACCAATAATTATTATATGAGAAAAGATAATGCATATGCTAGTTATTTTCTCCACATACTAAAGAGAAAAGAAATGCTTTCCACCAACAAAGAATATTTTTGATACATTTTAAACTTTGAAAACAACTGGGTGTCTCAGCAGAGGCAAAAATTTCTTGTTTTGTGGAGATAACATGGCATGGTGGAAGGAGCATTGTGTACTCCAAGGTAAAGACAATGGTTGTCTTCAGGGCAGCAGGGCAGGGCAAGTGTGAGAACTTGTTTTAACAAGACTACAAGCTCTATAAATTTGCCCAGTCAAATTAAATTTCTAGACCTCGATCTCTTAGAAAATATGTGAGAAACACTTTCACTGCACAATGTATTAAAAAAAAAAAGGAAAAGTTCATTGCTAATGTTTAATATTATTTTTAATTCATTTCATCCATCTGTTTAATGAGAAGTACACTCACTATTACCACTCCTGAGGAAGGGTAGTCTGACTTTGTGAATAATTACTATTTCATGTTAGGTGTTTTACCTTTAAACTTGAGAGAGCATCATGTACATTTTATGAGCTTCATCCTAGTTCTTCAGTCTTTGGATTTTTTTGACAATTTTCCTGAAAATGAAAAGATACCAATAAAAGAACCCTCAGTCTCTGAAAAATGTAATGGCCCATGGAATAATAAATGTGACTCCATGTCTGTTGATTCTGAGGAAAAGGAGAAACTGGAAAAGTTAGGGATTCAGTTTATTAAGGATATATTAAATGTCTTTTAAAGTTAATTTTGTTATTCTCCAAGAACTTACATATTGCCTACTTTATTAAGTTGTTAGAAAAAATTACTTTCAATCAATGGGCAAGTTATCTATTTTTCCAATTAGCAATTCAAAGTTTAAAGAATAAAATAATTATTTTTTGCTATCGAGTAGTATCCATATTTCCTTAAAACTTTACTTTCTTCAAAAACCACTGATATCATAGGTAAAAGTCAGCAGTATTCCATCAATTGCAAACTGAATTTTTAATTATAAATTATGTTAACATTAATTAGCATTTCTATGTGCTGTCCCCTCTGCTTAACTACTTCACAAACAATATATTACTTTGTTCTTGTTCAGTTCCTCAATCGTGTCCAACTCTTTGTGACCCCATAGACTGCAGCACCCAGGGCTTCCCTGTCCTTCACTAACTCCCAGATCTTGCTCAGACTCAAGTCCATCGAGTCAGTGATGCCATCCAACCATCTCATTTTCCATCATCCCCTCTCCTCCTGCCTTCAATCTTTTCCATCATCACAGTCTTTTCTGGTCAGTTGACTCTTTGCATCAGGTGGCCAAAGTATTGGAGCTTCAGATTCAGCATCAGTTTTCCAAAGACTATTCAGGACTTATTTCCTTTAGGATAGACTGGTTTGATCTCCTTGCAGTCCAAGGAACTCTCAAGAGTCTTCTCCAACGTCACAATTTAAAAACGTCAGTTCGTCAGGATTCAACCTTCTTCACCGTCCAACTGTCACATCCATACATGAGCTTTGACTATATGGATCTTTGTTGGCAAAATAATGTCTTTGATTTTTAATACACTATCTAGGTTTGTCATACTTTTTCTTCTAGGGAGTAAGTGTCTTAATTTCATGACTACAGTCACCATCTGCAGTAATTTTGGAGCCCCCAAGAATGAAGTTTGTCACTATTTCCATTATTCTCCCATTTGTTTGCAATGAAGTGATGCGAGTGGATGTCATGATCTTAGTATTTTGAATGTTGAGTATTAAGCCAAGTTTTTCACTCTCTCTTTCACCTTCATCAAAAGGCTCTTTAGTTCCTCTTCGTTTTTTGCCATAAAGGTGGTGCCATTTGTGTTTCTAACATTATTTATATTTCTCTCAACTATCTTGATTACAGCTTGTGCTTCAGCCAGTGTGACATTTCACATTACGTACTTGGTATATAAGTTAAATAAACAGGGTGACACTATATAGCCTGATGTACTCCTTTCCCAATTTAAACCAGTCTATTTTGCCATGTCAGGTTCTAATTTTTGCTTCTTGACTTGCATGCAACTTTCTCAGGATGCAGGTGGGATGGTCTGGTATTCTTATCTCTTGAAGAATTTTCCACAGTTTCTTGTGATCCACACACTCAGACTTTAGTGTTGTCAATGAAGCAGAAGTAGATGCTTCTCTGGAATCCATTGCTTTTTCTATGATGCAATGGATGTTGGCAATTTTATGTCTGGTTTCTGTGCCTTTTCTATATCCAGTTTGAACATCTGGTAGTTCTCAGTTCACATACTGCTGAAGCCTAGCTTGGGGAATATTGAGCATTCCTTTGCTAGTGTGTGAAATGACCACAATTGTATGGTAGTTTGAACATTCTTTGGCATTGCCTTTCTTTGGAATTGGAATGAAAACTGACCTTTTCCAGTCCTGTGGCCACTGCTGAGTTTTGCAGACTTACTGGCATTGAATGCAGCACTTTCACAAGCAATGGATGTTGGCAATTTTATGTCTGGTTTCTGTGCCTTTTCTATATCCAGTTTGAACATCTGGTAGTTCTCAGTTCACATACTGCTGAAGCCTAGCTTGGGGAATATTGAGCATTCCTTTGCTAGTGTGTGAAATGACCACAATTGTATGGTAGTTTGAACATTCTTTGGCATTGCCTTTCTTTGGAATTGGAATGAAAACTGACCTTTTCCAGTCCTGTGGCCACTGCTGAGTTTTGCAGACTTACTGGCATTGAATGCAGCACTTTCACATCATCTTTTAGGATCTGAAATAGTTCAGCTGGACTTCCATCACCTCCACTAGCTTTGTTCATAGTTATGCTTCCTAAGGCCCACTTGACCTCCCACTCCAGGACATCTGGCTCTAAGTGAGTGATCACAGCATTGCGGTTATGTGCCAGGCTGGTACAGCAAAGGAGCAGCCAAAAGGAGCTATCCCATGTCCGAGGCCAGGGGCAGCAGCTGGGAAGAGCTACCGCATGACCAAGGCCAGGGGCAGCAGCCAGAAGGAGCAATGCCACATCCAAGGAGGGGTGGCTGCACTGGCACAGGAGGGCCTAGAGGAGCTATTTCACCTTCAAAGTCAGGAGGTGTGGCAGTGAGGAGATACACCTCGTCCAAGCTAAGGAGCAGCAGCTGCACTTTGCTGGAGCAGCTGTGAAGAGATACTCACGTCCAAGGTAAGAGAAACCCAAGTAAGACAGTAGGTGTTGCAAGAGGGCATCAGAGGGCAGACACACTGAAACCAATGAAATTAAAAGACGCTTACTCCTTGGAAGAAAAGTTATGACCAACCTAGATAGTATATTCAAAAGCAGAGACATTACTTTGCCGACTAAGGTCCGTCTAGTCAAGGCTATGGTTTTTCCTGTGGTCATGTATGGTTGTGAGAGTTGGACTGTGAAGAAGGCTGAGCGCCAAAGAATTGATGCTTTTGAACTGTGGTGTTGGAGAAGACTCTTGAGAGTCCCTTGGACTGCAAGGAGATCCAACCAGTCCATTCTGAAGGAGATCAGCCCTGGGATCTCTTTGGAAGGAATGATGCTAAAACTGAAGCTCCAGTACTTTGGGCACCTTATGCGAAGAGTTGACTCATTGGAAAAGACCCTGATGCTGGGAGGGATTGGGGGCAGAAGGAGAAGAGGACGACAGAGGATGAGATGGCTGGATGGCATCACGGACTCAATGGATGTGAGTCTGAGTGAACTCCGGGAGTTGGTGATGCACAGGGAGGCCTGGCGTGCTGCAATTCATGGGGTCGCAAAGAGTCGGACACGACTGAGCGACTGAACGGACGGATATTGACAGCAATAAGGTTTAATTAGGAACTAAAGTTATGATTATATATCAGAAGCTGTCCTTCGGCTTAGTTTAAATATTGTCCAACCCATCTATTGAAAAATGTATTTTAAGTGATAAAATATGCAAGGATAAAATTCAAAAGACACAAGCGATTATGCAGTCAAAAATAAATTTCCTTCTCATAATTTTTAGCTGCCCAGTTTCTTTTCTCAGTGTATAGATAAACTGATAAGTGATATATATATATATGTGTGTACACAGAGTTTATATACAGTATTTATGTATGTGTACATGTATACATACCCTGTGTGTATGCACATATGTATATACATACACACACACAACTGGAACATGTTTGATTCAGGTGAGTAGAGGTAAGAGTTGGTGTGTGTGTCTCCATACTTTTTCTTATAGCATACTGTCTACCCTGTTCAGTGTTTTTAAGTGACCATTCTATATCAGTATATATGTGTATATATATATAACTAGTCCCTTATTAATAGACATTTATAATCCTTGGAAAACATGTTACAAAGTATAGATCCTCTGGTTTCTCCACATTAAAAAGTATATATGTGTATGTTTAAAATAAACAGTGTTACATTTAAAATGAACAGTTTGGGATGTGTAACAGTTGCATTAATACTGTGAGTGTCAGGTGCTGTGTTTAGATCTTGTGAAGTGCTGTGCAGGTTTTAATAATTGCATAGGAGATCAGCAGCATACCTGTTTAACTCTCATGGTTCTGATGGCTTGCCAAGTTTGAGAATAACTGGGATATGTGAGTTTGCAGAGAATCTGAACTTCTTCCTTATACCAACCTTTGTCAGCCTTTCTTAAAATATGTTAGTAGATGCAGTTAATAATATCTAAGCCAGTCTAATTGTGGGGATGTATAAAGAATATTGATAATATTCTTTAAATGCATTATTCATGATATTCCTCAGTGTGCAGGAAATCACCATTTGTAAGGGGGGCAAGTCTATCTCGTCTTTCTTCTTGTTTGTTGGATAATTTAAAAAGAGAACAAGTACCATGAAGGCAAATTCATTTTTAAGACCTCTGGCTATTTCAGGATACTACTTAATAATATAAAACTGTTTTATGAAAAAGCTGACTATTCTTACCTATAAGTAAGTCTTTCTGTTAACAGAATGGTTGATTATATATTTATTTGGTAACTTACAGTTAAAATGTACACATGTATACTTTAAGATCCAGAGAGGGTACCAATCTAAATGTTCTAAAGCAGAGAGTACTCAGAGACTATTGATAGAGTGGATTGCTTATCTTTCTTCTTTCCTTCTTTTAAAAACTTTCAAAGACTTAAGCATTTGTTTTAATAAAAATAATTATTTTTTATAGTCAGTCATAGCTATGCCAACCTTGTTATATGGAGGAAATGTTATTTCTTAGCCATGTAGGAGCCACTTTAATAAAAATCAGGTTACTTCAGAAATCATTTTCTTGCCTGTGTAGGTCATTAGTGTTATAGGTTAATACAATTTTACTCTCAGTCTAGATCAATCTACTTAAATATGGTTTTTATTTTAATTTAAATTCTACATGTCAACCATTTTGTGAACGTATGAGCAGCTCACTACGTTTTCATTTTTTTTCCTCAAAATAAGAGTTTAGACTGAATAATCAGAGTTCTGTTCAGTTCAGTCGCTCAGTCGTGTCCGACTCTGCAACCCCATGAATCGCACACCAGGCCTTCCTGTCCATCACCACTCCTGCAGTTCACTCAAATTCATGTCCATCTAGTCGGTGATGCCATCCAGCCATCTATCCTCTGTCGTTCCCCTTCCCCTCCTACTCCCATTCCTCCCAGCATCAGGGTCTTTTCCAGTGAGTCAACTCTTTGCATGAGGTGGCCAAAGGACTGGAGCTTCAGCTTTAGCATCAGTCCTTCCAAAGAACACCCAGGACTGATCTCCTTTAGGATGGACTGGTTGGAGATCCTTGGAGTCCAAGGGACTAAAAGAGTCTTTTCCAACTCCACAGTTCAAAAGCATCCATTCTTCGGTGCTCAGCCTTCTTCACAGTCCAACTCTCACATCCATACGTGACCACAGGAAAAACCATAGCCTTGACCAGACGGACCTTTGTTGGCAAAGTCATATCTCTGCTATCTAGGTTGGTCATAACTTTCTTTCCAAGGAGTAAGCGTCTTTTAATTTCATGGCTGCAAGCACCATCTGCAGTGATTTTGGAGCCCAAACAGACAAGGTCTGACACTGTTTCTACTGTTTCCCCATCTATTTCCCATGAAGTGATGAGATCAGATGCCATGATCTTAGTTTTCTAAATGTTGAGCTTTAAGCCAACTTTTTCACTCTCCTCTTTTACTTTCATCAATAGGCTTTTGAGTTCCTCTTCACTTTCTGCCATAACTGTGGTGTCATCTGCATATCTGAGATTATTGATATTTCTCCCGGCAATCTTGATTCCAGCTTGTGCTTCTTCCAGCCCAGCATTTCTCATGATGTACTCTGCATATAAGTTAAATAAGCAGGGTGACAATATACAGCCTTGACGTACTCCTTTTCCTATTTGAAACAGTCTGTTCCATGTCCAGTTCTAACTGCTGCTTCCTGACCTGCATACAGGTTTCTCAAGAGGCAGGTCAGGTGGTCTGGTATTCCCATCTCTTTCAGAATTGTCCACAGTTTATTGTTATCCACACAGTCAAAGGCTTTGGCATAGTCAATGAAGCAGAAATAGATGTTTTTCTGGAACTCTCTTGCTTTTTCCATGATCCAGCGGATGTTGGCAATTTGATCTCTGGTTCCTCTGCCTTTTCTAAAACCTGCTTGAACATCTGGAAGTTCACGGTTTACGTATTGCTGAAGCCTGGCTTGGAGAATTTTGAGCGTTACTGTACTAGCATGTGAGATGAGTCCAGTTGTGTAGCATTTTGAACATTCTTTGGCATTGCCTTTCTTTGGGATTGGAATGTAAATTGACATTTTCCAGTCCTGTGGCCACTGTTGCGTTTTCCAAATTTGCTGGCATATTCAGTGCAGCACTTTCACAGCATCATCTTTCAGGATTTGAAATAGCTCAACTGGAATTCCATCACCTCCACCAACTTTGTTCATAGTGATGCTCTCTAAGGCCCACTTGGCTTCACATTCCAGGATGTCTGGCTCTAGGTGAGTGATCACATCATCGGGATTATCCAGGTCATGAATATCTTTTTTGTACAGTTCTTCTGTGTATTCTTGCCACCTCTTCTTAATATCTTCTGCTTCTGTTAGGTCCATACCATTTCTGTCCTTTATTGAGCCCATCTTTGCATGAAATGTTCCCTAGTAGCTCTAATTTTCTTCAAGAGATCTCTAGTCTTTCCCATTCTGTTGTTTTCCTTTATTTCTTTACATTGATCGCTAAGGAAGGCTTTATCTCTCTTTGCTATTCTTTGGAACTCTGCATTCAGATGCTTGTATCTTTCCTTTTCTCCTTTGCTTTTCGCTTGTCTTCTTTTCACAGCTATTTATAAGGCCTCCCCAGAGAGCCATTTTGCTTTTTTGCATTTCTTTTCTATGGGGATGGTCTTGATCCCTGTCTCCTGTACAGTGTCATGAACCTCATTCCATAGTTCATCATGCACTCTATCAGATCTAGTCCCTTAAATCTATTTCCCACTTCCACTGTAAAATCATAAAGGATTTGATTTAGGTCATACCTGAATGGTCTAGTGGTTTTCTCCACTGTCTTCAATTTAAGTCTGAATTTGGCAATAAGGAGTTTATGATCTGAGCCACAGTCAGCTCCCAATCTTGTTTTTGCTGACTGTATAGAGTTTCTCCATCTTTGGCTGCAAAGAATATAATCAATCTGATTTCGGTGTTGACCATCTGGTGATGTCCATGTGTAGTCTTCTCTTGTGTTGTTGGAAGAGAGTGTTTGCTATGACCAGGGCATTCTCTTGGCAAAACTCTATTATCTTTGCCCTGCTTCATTCTGCGCTGCAAGGCCAAATTTGCCTGTTACTCCAGGTGTTTCTTGACTTCCTACTTTTGCATTCCAGTCCCCTATAATGAAAAGGACATCTTTTTTGGGTGTTAGTTCTAAAAGGTCTTATAGGTCTTCATAGAACCGTTCAACTTCAGCTCTTTCAGCGTTACTGGTTGGGGCTTAGGCTTGGATTACCATGATATTGAATGGTTTGCCTTGAAAACGAACAGAGATCATTCTGTCGTTTCTGAGATTGCATCCAAGTACTTTATTTCGGACTCTTCTGTTGACTATGATGCCTACTCCATTTCTTCTGAGGGATTCCTACCCGCAGTAGTAGATATAATGGTCATCTGAGTCAAATTCACCCATTCCAGTCCATTTTAGTTCACTGATTCCTAGAATGTCGATGTTCACTCTTGTCACCTCCTGTTTGACTACTTCCAATTTGCCTTCATTCATGCACCTAACATTCCAGGTGCCTATGCAATATTGCTCTTTACAGCCTCAGATCTTGCCTCTATCATCAGTCACATCCACAAGTTGGTATTGTTTTTGCTTTGGTTCCATCCCTTCATTCTTTCTGGAGTTATTTATCCACTGATCTCCAGTAGCATATTGGGCACCTACTGACCTGGGGAGTTCCTCTTTCAGTGTCCTATCATTTTGCCTTTTCATACTGTTCATGGGTTTCTCAAGGCAAGAATACTGAAGTGGTTTGCCATTCCCTTCTCCACTGGACCACATTCTGTCAGACCTCTCCATCATGACCCTCCTGTCTTGGATGGGCCCACTTGGCATGGCTTAGTTTCATTGAGTTAGACAAGGCTGTGGTCTGTGTGATTAGACTGACTAGTTTTCTGTGAGTATGGTTTCAGTGTGTCTTCCCTCTGATGCCCTCTCACAACACCTACTGTCTTACTTGGGTTTCTGTTACCTTGGACGTGGGGTATCTCTTCATGGCTGCTCCAGCAAAGTGCAGCCGCCAGTGCTTACCTTGCATGAGGGGTATCTCCTCACGGCCGCCCGTCCTGACCTTGAACGTGGAGTAGCTCCTCTCAGCCCTCCTGCGCCCATGCAGCCGCCACTCCTTGGACATGGGTTGCTCCTCTCGGCTGCCTCCCCTGACCTCGGGCGTGGGGTAGCTCCTCTCTGCGCCGCCCCTGACCTCTTACCTTAGGTGTCTTCCTAATCTAAATTGTATTAAAATTAAAGGCTAAATAGTGCTTCTTTTGTACACACTATTATGTGAGTACATAAAAAAGCTAATTTCAGATTTAACTATAGAAAATTTAGGTGTTGATTATTTTTTAAGCCTCTTAATCACAGAGGACATAGAGTACTAACATTAAAATGCTTTTTAAAAACTCAAATATTTGTCCGTGCTATGCCTCAGTCAGTGACCAGTTAGTACTTGCAGAGCTAATGAATTGTGCAGTTAGTGTTTTCTTCCGTAAATAAGATATTCCATTTAATCACTGTCTGCCTGTGGCCGTCTTCTTTTTACTTAGAGTGTCTGGTTTTGGTCACCATCTCTCTGTGTAGCTGATCCTTCACAATCCTCTCACCAGCTCTTGCTCTTGTGCTCTCAGTATAAAATAGGATATTTTTATTTCACTTTTAAAGTGAGAAGGCTTAAAAATTAATCAAATGTACCATCTTTTTAAAAGGTTCACTAGATTGGGAGACATGGAAAAGAGTCACTGTTTAACACATGACAAGTTAAAATTTAATTGTTTCAAACATGGAAGCAACTCTATCTTGTGTATGCATGATCTAAGCATTTTATACCCTACATAACAGAAACATTCTTTGTTTTTTTTGTTTTTTTTTTGTTTTTTTTTTTTTTTAGAGCAAGTAACGAACTTTGTAAAAGTGCAGCTCTCATCACTATCTTGTCTAGACATCAAGTCTACCCTACTGTATTTAACGGTCTGTTATTACCAACCACTTATTCGGACTTAACATATATATAGATTTACCTCTGAAAAATTTCTTATTCCAAAGACACATTGAAAATAAATTGTTTATTTTGGCTAAATTTCAGAGCTTTTGAAAGTTAGTCAGATTATGTTCATGTGCTTACTGTAGACACTTGTTGCTGAAACATTAAGTGTAAAGTTTCACTTAAAGGGTGTAGGTATGTTAGTTGCTTAGTGATGTCTGACTCTTTGCGACCCCATGGACTGTAGCCTGCCAGACTCCTTTGTCCATGGGATCTCCAGGCAAGAATACTGGATTGGGTTGCCATTTCCGTCTCCATGGGATCTTCCCGACCCAGGGATCAAACCCAGGTCTCCTGATTGCAGGCAAATGCCTTACCGTACCATCTGAGCCACAGGGGAGTTTTCATCTGAAAGCTGTCTCAGAAGGTAATTTGTATCATGTTTGAAATGTCAAAGCCAAGTGTCTCCACCTCTATGTTTAATGAAAAGTAAGGTATTTATACCTGATATAAATCTGTAAATATGGAGATGGGGTCTATTAAGGTACTATTTTTACATAAAATATAAAATTTGGACAATACAGATACCAAGTCTTATAAAACCCATACTTAAAATGTTGTAAGTACCAGAGGAGATGTGACCATCCTGGACCTTATCCCTGGGATTGTCATCATTTAAACAAAAGTACCCAATACAAGTATTCCCCATGGCATTAGCCCGTGCATGAGCTTCCTTCTCTTACCTCCCTTGTTTCCTGTCGCCCAGTGTTAGATAAGGATTTTTGCTAGTGGTTCCAAATTACTGTCACTTGCTCTTCAGTTCCTCTCTCGTAAGCTGAAACTTACTTAGTCTCTGAGTGCTTCACATTAGGCACATTTCCAGTGTGACAGAAAATGCTGAATGCTTCCATTTAGTGCTTTAACATCTTAGAGCCTTTTCCTTATTTGTTAAATGAGATTAGTTTCTTGTTTTCCAGCTGAATTAATAAGTTTTTATGGCTCAGCTGGTAAAGAATCTGCCTGCAATGCGAGAGACCTGGGTTCGATCCCTGGGTTGGGAAGATCCCCTGGAGAAGGGAAGGGCTACCCACTCCAGTATTGTGGCCTGGAGAATTCCATGGACTGTATAGTCCATGGGGTCACAAAGAGACACAACTAAGTGACTTTCCATGTCACTTTCCATGTGAAAGCCCTTTATAATTGGAAACCAAAAATTGTTATTGTTGTTTAGTATTACTTTGTTTCTTTGCAGCCTTGAAATACTGACTACTTTCACATTCAGTTCAGTTCAGTTCAGTCGCTCAGTTGTGTCCGACTCTTTGTGACCCCATGAATCGCAGCACTCCAGGCCTCCCTGTCCATCACCAACTCCCGGAGTTCACTCAGACTCGCGTCCATCGAGTCAGTGATGCCATCCAGCCATCTCATCCTCTGTCATCCCCTTCTCCTCCTGCCCCCAATCCCTCCCAGCATCAGAGTCTTTTCCAATGAGTCAACTCTTCGCATGAGGTGGCCAAAGTACTGGAGCTTCAGCTTTAGCATCATTCCTTCCAAAGAAATCCCAGGGTTGATCTCCTTCAGAATGGACTGGTTGGATCTCCTTGCAGTCCAAGGGACTCTCAAGAGTCTTCTCCAACACCACAGTTCAAAAGCATCGATTCTTCGGGGCTCAGCCTTCTTCACAGTCCAACTCTCACATCCATACATGACTACTGGAAAAACCATAGCCTTAACTAGATGGACCTTAGTCGGCAAAGTTATGTCTCTGCTTTTGAATATGCTATCTACGTTGGTTATAACTTTTCTTCCAAGGAGTAAGCGTCTTTTAATTTTATGACTGCAGTGATTTTGGAGCCCCCAAAAATAAAGTCTGACACTGTTTCCACTGTTTCTCCATCTATTTCCCATGGAGTGATGGGACCGGATGCCATGTCTTAGGAATATTTTATAGTAAGTTTCCTGTATAACTTTAACTCTGAGAGGCTGTTTTCTCATTGGTATGAGGATTTGGGCTGTTTACCTTTTGTCCTTTTATTCTGTTTTGTTTTGAGGAGTTTCCCCCTATATTTGTTAAAAATGAAATGTGAAAACTTTAGTATGAACTGTTTCATTTTGGAGGGCTTTAAAATTTTCCTTTCACATTTTCCATTTGACTTGCTTTTTTAAAATCTCATTAACCTTATCTATTTTTCTAGACATAAGAAGTACCATAGAAGATTAAGTTTCCTTCTCCTTAGAATTCCCTGCCTTCCCTCCCCATTCCTAAAACATAAATTGTTCTTATATTTCCTTCTTCATTTGTCATCCCTTATTTTTAAGATGTGATCCCTCCTATAACATCTGCTGTCTTCTCTTAACTGTTATTTATTCAGGTATTGTGCAAGGAGATAACAAACTTGTCTGTTTTAAACATCCATTTGCTGAGTACAGTATTAGTTAATAGATATTTTCAATGCATTTAGAGAAGGTGTTTTAAAAGTTGTGCTAAGATAATCTTATGTTTCTACTTAAAGGTAAGTTGAAATTAAGCATTAGAAATGAGCTGATTTTGGGAGTCACTTAAATTGTTATCTTTGTTTTCCCCTTATTCTTCCTTTTTTTAAAATTTTGCTTTTAAAGAAAAAGTACAGGAAATTGGATAATACATTATATATCATTTCTCTTTTATTTATATTTATTTATTTGAATTTGCCAGAAGAGTTTCTCTAGATATTTAGAGATTTTTTTTTGTCTACCTAAGAACTAAATCCCTCAGTTATCTAAACTGGGGGAGAAATGAGTAGTGTGGCATCATTCAGTTTTCTGGTTAGCTGATGTTCAATTATGTTAAACTCTTGCTATGATTCCTAATGTGCTCTACTTTAATGATATATAACACATGTGCAGAAAGAGTGTTCAAAACATAATTGTTAGCCCAAATGACTTCTCATAAAGCAGGCACTAGTGAAAACTGCCATTTAAGGAAAGAGAGATTACCAGCACCCCAGGAGTTCCTTCGTACATCCTTCCCTAATCACTAACCCCTCTTCCCAAAGTAACCAGTATATTTATTTCTAACACTGTAGTATAGTTTTATCTGTTTTTGAGCTTTATATAAATAGAATTGTACGGTATATGTTATTTTGTGCTTAGTGTCTTGCTGTTCAGCATTGTGTTTGTGAGTTTCACTGATATTATTATATGTAATGTAGCTCCTTTTGGTTTTAATTTGCATTTCCCTGATTACAGATGATGCTGAGGATATTTCATATAGTTATTGGCCCATGGATTTCCTCTTTTGTAAAGTACCTGTTGAGATTCTTGCTGTTTTCCCGCTGAATTCTTTTGTTTTTGTTTTTTTGACTAATTTGTAGAAGTTCTTTATATATTCTGAATACAAGCCCTTTGTTAGTTACATGTGCTGCAGATATCTTTTCCCATTTTGTGGCTTGCTTTTTCATTCTTTTGATGTCTTTGGAGGAATAAAAATTCTTACTTTGAATCTAGTCCAGACTTTTTAGTGTTTTTCTAAGACTAAATAAAAGCAATATCTTTTGTCTGCTATTTAAGATATCTTTCTCTTTTATTGTCTTCTAGAAGCTTTTCTGTTTTGTCTTTTACATTGAGTTACAATCCATCTGAAAGTGATTTTATGTATAGTGTATGTTAAGTGTAGCTGGGATCAAATTTCATTGCTTTCCACGTGGATATCTATTTGACCCTGAAGTATCTCTTGGAAAGACCGTATGTTCCTCACTGTTCTGCACTGACACCTGTGTAGTAAGTCAGGTGTCCATGTATGTGTGAATCTGTTTATGGTCTCTTTTCTATTTCATTGGTCTGTCGATGCTTGCAACAGTACCACACTGTCATTACCGGAGAATTCTAATAAGTTTTGATATCCAGTAGAGCTAATTCTCCCTGTTTTTTTTTTTTTTTTCATGGGTAATTTCTGTAGAAACTTTAGAATTGGTTTCTTAAGTTCTCAGGTATAAAAGACAAAGCCTGTTGGGATCCACACTCAGCATTTCTCAAGAGGTTGCAGTCAAGCTGATAACAAACACTGTAGTTTCTCAAGATGTGACTGGAGTTGGAAGATCCTCTTCTAAGCTCACTCATTTAGGTGTTGGCATGAGTTTCAGTTCCTTATGTGGAATTATGGCCTCCCCTAGAGCTAGTGACCCAAGAGTGAGAGAAAAAAGTAATACTTTGCTACCTTCTTTGTTCTGTTCACATACTGTCTATCATTTCTACTTTTGTTCTGTTGATGGGAAGTTGAGTCACTATCTTTTTCAAAGAACCAGCTTTTGGTTTTATTCATTTTTTTTCTTATTTTGATTTATATTTCATTATGTTCTGCCTTTATTGTTTGTTTTTCTTCTATATTTTTTGGTTAGATTGTTATTGAAAAAATTTTTGAACTAGATATTTAACTGATTTGTAGCTTTTCTTTTAGCCTCTGAATTCACTCTCAACATGACATCAACTCACCTTCCAAAGTTTGATGTTGATTGTCATTCAGTTTAGAATGTTTTCCTAATGTTCCATGGAGTTTTCTTATTTAGAGTTATTTAGACTATTTCTTAGTTTCTGAACATACGGCAGTTTTGTGGATTTAAAAAAAAACATTTCGAATTCAAAACCACTGTAGTCAGAAAACATATTCTTTAGGATTTTGGTCCTGTGAAATTTGTTGTAACTTACAGAGTGTCTATACACATGGTCAGTTTTTCTGAGTGTTCTGTATACTTGAAAAAAAGGTATATTTTTTCTTTGTTGAGTGCATTGTTTTATTAGTATGTCAGTTAGCTAAAGTTTATCATTATGTCAATCATATATCCTGATTGATTTTGCTTGTCTTAACGGTTTCTGAAAGAGTTGTGTCAAACCTTCAATACGTTTGTGGATTCTCGTATCTCTTTTAAATGTTTCTATTCCTTTTATATATTAAGGAAATTCGGAGAAGGCAAGTTACATATGAGTTTAGAATTATTTTAAATCTTTATGAAGTAGTGCCCTTAATTTCTGATGTCTCATGTTTATCTACGTTAGTTTTGGTATGTAATCTTTTTTTGTCATGTTACTTTTATCTTGTAGTCAAGAGAAATAACTTTCTCTTATAAGCAACTTATAGTTGAGTTTTAAAAAATCCATTTTGATATATATTTTTTACTTGAATCATTTCCATTTACTGTAGTTGCTGATATGTTTAGTAGTTCTTATTTCATAGTCCTTCTTCCTTTCTTTGGAATGTTTAAATTTATTATTCACCTCCCATTTTCTTTGTAGTTATACATTCTTTTACACCTACATCCTTGACTTATTGAAGTCTAATATAAAATAGTACTTTTTACTTCTTGATCAGTGAAGGCATCTTAGAGCACTTGAACTCCATTGAACTTCCTTCCTCTTGATTGATTTGATTTAATTAGTATTTTACTCCCATATGTATTTTAAATCCCACCAGATACTTAATAGTATTTTATGTGGTTAATGTTCATTTAGTAGATTTACCCTTTTGTTATTTTCATTGCTTCTTACATCTCCAACTTCCGTCAAGGATCATTTTCTTCTACCTGAAGAACAATGACTCAATAGTTTCTAGTGCACACACTGTGGACTTCTGTATACTTAGTAGAAGGATTTGTGGAGCGTTACTGCAGTGCAGCTGCAGTATTTTAGAAGTCAGAGTAGTGTAGCAACTGTGAATTAGGGGATTTGGCTTGAATCCCAGTCGATCCAATTGCTGTGCTTATTTGGAAAAGTCACCTTTTTTTCCGCAATACTCTCTTAGGGATGGTGATATTCCCACTTCATAGTAAAGGTAGAATTAAATGAGCATATTTATTTAAGTTGCTTAGTGTATTGTCAGTATCAACATGACTGCTGTTGTTGCTTTGTACTATTCTTTATGGTAGATGAAAAGTGTTAAATCTTGTGTGCTTACAAGAACAAAATACCCATAATTTCAAATAGAAAAAGATGAAAGAAAAAATTAAGAAAATGAAAGAGGTAAAGAAAGTCTACCTATGTCCAACTGGAGTACATAAAAATAGAAATTGAGGATACATACCCAGACTCTGACCAGGTAACTTATAAATCACACTGAAAAATAATCTGTTCCTTTGGTAGTCTTGTATGTTAAATTATAACTTTTGTGGATGGGTTGAAATTATAATTAATGGCATTGAAGTCAAGGAGGACAAAAATGACCCCTCCTGTTGCTTTCATCTAGTGAGTCTCTCTTACTAGAATTTGTTCTTACATAAAAATATTTTCCATTCCTTTTTTTTAATGATTGTAATTGTGAAAGAGGTTGGAGTGTCGTGTAAGCAAAAATATAAAAAATATTAAATTAATTGGCTTTTCAGTTGAAACCAGATATTAAGGGAGGGCAGGTTGTTTGCAGCATATTTGCATTTCTCAATTTTGTTTTATTTATGCCAGAACTTTATTCACTGAATTCATCAGTTGCACAGCCAACTGTTGTTTGCCTGTGAAAGTTACACAGCCAAAAGTTAGTAACATCTTTTCCTCCTACTCACAGTTAGCATATGTTCAACCAGGGTGCTGTTTTTCTTTTAAATAGGCTAAAAGGGTAGTTGGCAGTTAATCACCTTTGTGACATCCGGAGTTCCTTCCCTACAGTAGATTCACAGTAGTTTAACAGCTGAATGAATGAAACTAGAAGCATTGCCACATAGTGTTTCTCTGCCATTTTAGCTTTAGGAATCTTTCCCTTCAAGAGAAGGAGCTAAAGGAAGAAAGAAAACCATCTTCATTCATTTTGTTGAAAAAATACAGACAGATTTGATTGGTTTTCATATACTATAATCCTCTATGAGAGGATTTCTTATACATTTGTTACTCGTGACTAAAATATATATACTAGAAGATTGATATAAAAACTATTATTGATGTGAAAAAATAGATCTTTACAACAGTCTGTGAAGGGACAAGGAAGAGATTTTTATCCTAAAATTTATTTAAGTACAGTTTCACTGTAATGTGTCAAGATATGGATGTTTTTAAAATTTGTTCTATGTAAGATAACTTACGCTTTCTGAAAATTTACATTTTTCATTAGAGCTAGAAAATTATAATTTGTTAACTCTTTGAGTTTTGAGTATCCTGTTTCTATTTTTATGTACTCCAGTTGGACATAGGTAGACGTTTTTCGTCCCATCTTTTATTTCTCTTAAATTTTTCCTTCGTCTTGTCTATCTTTTTCTAGTAGATATTATGGGTATTTTGTTCAGTTAATAATATAGGTTATTACTTACAACCTCTAAGTCTTCAGTTGTATCTAATTTGTCATTCAGCCTAACCATTGAGTTCTTAATTTCAGTTAAATTTTCTACTTTTAGAAGTTCAATTTGAATTTTTTAAATATTTTCCTAGAATTAGATTGTTTATTGCTTATGTTTTCATTCCATTTCCTTAAACATCTTATTTTCTATAACTGGTAGTTTTAATATCTGAAGTCTCAGGTCTTTAATCCAGCTGTTGTTTCTGCTGACTTTTGCTTATGGTAGCATGTTCTCTCATGTAATATGTATTTTGGAGTTGTGAGATTATATTTAGAACTTCAAATGCATATGAAGGTAGACTGCACTTACGAATTTTCAGAGGAAACTGCATCTCCTCACCTCAAGAGACCAGACCAGGGCAGAGAAGTTGCCCTGTCATTTTCTTTTACTGACGAGTGATTTTTGTTTTTTTCTAGTTCAACCTTTTCACAAAAATCTTAGCTTTATACAGAGGGCTTAAATCCAGTTCTGTCTTGAATGAGCCAGAAGTTGTGTTTCTCATTTCCTGCCAGGCTTTGGGTTCTTGACTCTTCAGGGCAACCATGGCTCATGATACTAGTATAGCACTCTGGTTTCTTGCTTCTTTTCTTTCTTCATTTATGACTTCTGGCAATTCCTCTTACTTATTTTAAGAGTTTGGCTATGCTTTTAAATGAATTTTTTTAGGTTTCTGTTTTTTTAAAAAATTTGTATTGACATATAGCTGACGTATTTCTTAAAAAAATTTATTGACAGTGTTGTGTTAATTTCTTCTGTACAGCAAATTGACTCAGTTATATACACACACACACACGTATGTTGTTTTTCATATAACAGTTTGCATCTACTAATCCCAAACTCCCAATCCTTCCCTCCCACCCCACCCCCATTGGCAACCACAGGTCTGTTCTGTGTCTGAGTGTGTTTCTGTTTTATAGATAAGTTTATTTGTGTCGTATCTTAGATTCCACTTATAAGTAATACCATATGGTGTTTGTCTTTCTCTTTCTGACTTACTTCACTTAGTATGATAGTCTCTAAGTCCATCTGTGTTGCTGCAGATGGCATTTCATTCTTTCTAATGGTGAGTAATATTCCATTTATATCTGTACCACATCTTCCTTATCCATTCCTCTGTCAATGGACATTTAGGTTGCTTCCCTGTCTTGGCTGTTGTGAACAGTGCTGCAGTGAACGTTGGCATGCATGTATCCTTTCTGACCATGTTTTTCTCTAGATACGTGCCTAAGAGTGGGATTGCAGGGTCATATGGTAGCCTCTATTTTTAGTTTTTTAAGGAACCTCTGTATAGTTCTCTGAAGTGACTGCACCAATTTACATTCCCACCAACAGTGTAAGAGGCTTCCCTTCTCTCCACACTGTCTCCAGCATTTATTATTTGTAGACTTTTGAAGGATGGCCATTCTGACCAATGTAGGGTGGTACCTTATTATGGTTTTGATTTGCTTTTCTCTAATAGCAATGATGAGCATTTTTTATGTGCCTGTTGGCCATCTCTACATGAATATTTTTTGATCTCTCCCCCATACCCTTTGTTTTCCTATTCACTTTTCCAGTGACAACATTTACTGCAATGATTTCGTAGGTGTTGATGAAATTTTATTTCCTGTGGTATATTAGAAGTATCTTGAATAGTCTTGAGTAATGGGCTTAAGAACTTTGTCTTGATTTGATGGAAAGACTTTGGTAGGAAGTCTTTTGTTTCAGCCCCAGCTGGTGTACTGCAGCGCAGTTCTGTCACTTAGTACCCAGAGTTAGTGCAGACTCCAAGAGTTAAAGGGTCCAACAAGACTGTCCTTCCTTACTTTAGATATCAGCTGGCTGTACTTTAGGTGGCTGGTAACAAACTGATCCCCAGTCAATTCATTACAAATTGGCTACAAATTTAGGTGTTCCCATGATCTCACTGAGTTCAGTTATATGCTAAAACAGCTGACAGAACTCAGGAAAGGGCTAAACCTCTGATTAGAGTTTTGTTATAAAGGATACAAATCATGAAGAAAGTGTCTTTTCAGTTGGCTACTGATGAACTGCAATCCAATTCTGTACTGCAGTTAACCATTCAGAGTTAGTGTAGGTCCCCCAATTAAAGGGCACAGTCTCCAAGTAGAAGACAACAGACTAAGGTAGCTTGAGAAAGGGTGTGATTATAGATTGTATTTTATAGAAATTTCTTGGTAGGGAAAAGATAGCAAGCCCAAGATAGTTTTCTGAGGAGAGATGGTTGAAAAATTTAACCAGGAAAAATATTTTCAACCAGGTTGAAAAATTTAGCCAGATTGTTGAAAAAATTTAAGGACCAGGAAAAAAAAAAGAGTTTAAATTCTATTGATAGGCAGTATGGTTTATGGATGAATTTCAAATTCATGAGAATTAGGATCTTTTTTTTTTTGAAGATGGGTTTGGCTGTGAAGAACTGTTTTGCTCCTCTTTAGGTAGGGGATGGTGAGAGCCTGATTAGATTGGTGGAGTCAGCAATGGAGAACTAGTGTGTCAGAGCAGGTGGCAGGAGAACAAACAAAACTTAGTCCCCTATTTATTTATGTACTTACTTTTAACCACTTGTGATAAAGGTGATAGAGTGAGATAAAAAAACAGATGAAATAATTGATAAAGCAAGAGAAGCTATCAATAGCAGAGACAGAAGGACCTAACCTTGAAAATTTAGAGAAACCTTTTTTCCTGGGACTAGGCAATGGCACCCCACTGCAGTACTCTTGCTTGGAAAATCCCATGGATGGAGGAACCTGGAAGGCTGCAGTCCGTGGGGTCACTGAGGGTTGGACATGACTGAGCAACTTCACTTACACTTTTCACTTTCATGCATTGGAGAAGGAAATGGCAACCCACTCCAGTGTTCTTGCCTGGAGAATCCCAGGGACAGGGGAGCCTGGTGGGCTGCCGTCTATGGGGTCACACAGAGTCGGACACGACTGAAGTGACTTAGCCACAGCAGCTGGGCAGAGAATAAAGTGGCAGCATTTTTGAGGTGGAAAGGAAATAAGTTTCAGTTCAGTTCAGTCACTCAGTCGTGTCCGACTCTTTGTGACCCTATGGACTGCAGCACGCCAAGCCTCCCTGTCCATCACCAAAACCTGGAGTTTACTCAACTCGTGTCCATTGAGTCAGTGATGCAATCCAACCATCTCATCCTCTGTTGTCCCCTTCTCTCAACTTCAATCTTTCCCAGCATCTCGGTCTTTTCTGAGTCAGTTCTTCACATCAGGTGGCCAAAGTGTTGGAGTGTAAGCTTCAGCATCAGTCCTTCCAATGAATATTCAGGACTGATTTCCTTTAGGATGGACTGGTTGGATCTCCTTACTGTCCAAGGGACTGTCAAGAGTCTTCTTCAACACCACAGTTCAAAAGCATCAGTTCTTTGGCACTCAACTTTCTTTATAGTCCAAGTCTCACATCCATACATGACTACTGGGAAAACCATAGCTTTGGCTAGACAGACCTTTGTTGGCAAAGTAATGTCTGTGCTTTTGAATATGCTATCTAGGTTGGTTATAGCTTTTCTTCCAAGGAGCAAGTGTCTTATTTTCATGGCTATAGTTACCATCTGCAGTGATTTTGGACCCTCCCCCCCAAAGTAAAATTTCTCACTGTTTCCATTGTTTCCTCATCTATTTGCCAAGAAGTGATGGGATCAGATGCCATGATCTTAGTTTTCTGAATATTGAGTTTTAAGCCAGCTTTTTCACTCTCCTCTTTCATTTTCATCAAGAGGCTCTTTAGTTGTTCTTCTCTTTTGCTTCTTCACTTCTCTTATAAGGGTGGTGTCATCTGCATGTCTGAGGTTATTGATATTTCTCCCGGCAATCTTGATTCCAGCTTGTGCTTCTTCCAGCCTGGCATTTCAAATGATGTACTCTGCATAGAAGTTAAGTAAGCAGAGTGACAATATACAGCTTTGATGTACTCCTTTCCCTATTTGGAACCAGTCTTTTGTTCCATGTCCAGTTCTAACTGTTTCTTGACCTGGATACAGATTTCTTGGGAGGCAGGTCAGGTGGTCTGGTATTCCCATCTCTTTCAGAATTTTCCACAGTTTGTTGTGATCCATACAGTCAAAGGTTTTGGTATAGTCAATAAAGCAGAAGTAGATGTTTTTCTGGAACTCTCTTACTTTTTCCATGATCCGGTGGATGTTGGCAATTTGATCTCTGGTTCCTCTGCCTTTTCTAAATCCAGCTTGAACATCTGGAAATTCACAGTTCATGTACTGTTGAAACCTGACTTGGAGAATTTTGAGCATGATTTTGCTAGCATGTGAGATGAGTGCAATTGGGCAGTAGTTGGAGCATTCTTTGGCATTGCCTTTCTTTGGGATTGAAATGAAAACTGACCTTTCCCAGTCCTGTGGCCACTGCTGAGTTTTCCAGATGTGCTGGCATATAGAGTGCAGCACTTTAACAGCATCATCTTTTAGAATTTGAAATAGCTCAACTGGAATTTGAGAGGCATTTTTCTTCAAGTAAGGGGAAGAGGGATATGGAAAAGAGTCCTGTGAGCAGTGGAGTTGCTGAGTCTGGCAAGGAGAGGGTATGGAGTACACCAAATGGTGTGTTTTGATATGGAACTCAACAGGGAGATTAAAGAGTTTGTGGTGGATCAAATAACTGCAGTTTTGGAATTTTTCCAAAAATTTACAGTATCCTTTGAGTAAGAGTGGAAAACCAAACTAGATTGTTTATCCATAGTTAACCAAGTAAGAACACCTTAGATATTTCTAAACAATCACTGATAGATGGTGAAGGTAGATGATTTTATTGGGGGGGAAAAAAGGAAATTTAATCTCTTCACAGTTTGACTCATTTATTTATATGCCAGGAAGTTTTATCAGTTCTGTTGCCCAGGATTTTGAACAATTACATATTGTTAGCTCAGCAACATAGAAGAGGCAAGTGAAAAACATTAAACTTAACTTTCATAAGTTTAGCAGCATGGCTAAGCTTAGCATGGCTGTTGATCCTGATTTTTTTCTTTTAAGAGAGCACATATTTATTTACTTACTTACTTTTGGCTATGCTGAGTCTTTGCTGCTGTGCACAGGCTCTCATTGCAGTGAGTGGGGGCTGCTCCATGCAGGGTGTGGGCTTCTCATCACAGTGGCTCCTCGTGTTGCAGAGCATGGGCTCTAGGGCGCTGGGCTCAGGAGCTGTGGCTCACAGGCTTAGCTGCCTCACGGCATGCAGAACCTTCCTGGCCCAGGGACTGGGCCTGTGTCCTCTGCATCGACAGGCAGTTTCTAATCACTGGACAGCCAGGGAAGTTCTAATCATGATGTGTTTAAAAGGGAGGAAAAGAAAAAAGTACTTTATTTTTTAGTGTTTTTGAGATATCTTTTTTTTTTTACTTTTAATTTTATATTGGAGTATAGTTGATTAACAGTGTTGTATGAGAGTTTCTGGAATACAGCAAAGTGATTCAGTTACACATAAGCATGTATTTATTCCTTTTCAGTTTATTTTAAATACATGTCGTGTGTGTACATGTCAATCCAAACTCCCTAAGTATCACTCTCCCCACTCCTAACCATAAGTTCATTCTCTAAGTCTGTGAGTCTGTTAGTTTACGTATATAAGTGATGTCATCAGATATCTCTCTTTCTCTGTCTGACTGACTTTTCTCAGTATGACAATCTCTGGGTCCACTGATGTTGCTGAAATGGCATTATTTCATTCTTTTTAATGGCTTACAATAGTCCATTGTATATCTGCACCACATCTTCTTTACCCATTCCTCTGCTGATGGACAGTTAGGTTGCTTCCATGTCTTGGCTATTGTAGCAAGTGCTGTAGTGAACATTTGCATGCATGTATTCTTTTGAACTGTGTTTTTACATAGATATATGCCCAGGAGTCGGAGAAGGCAATGGCACCCCACTCCAGTACTCTTGCCTGGAAAATCCCGTGGATGAAGGAGCCTGGTAGGCTGCAGTCCATGGGATCCCTAAGAGTCGGACACAACTGGGCGACTTGACTTTCACTTTTCACTTTCATGCATTGGAGAAGGAAATGGCAAACCACTCCAGTGTTCTTGCCTGGAGAATCTCAGGGACGGCAAAGCCTGGTGGGCTGCCGTCTATGAGGTCGCACAGAGTCGGCCACGACTGAAGCGACTTAGCAGCAGCAGCAGCAGCATGCCCAGGAGTAGGATTGCAGGATCTATGGTAGCTATATGTTTATAATAGTTTTTAAAGGAACTTCCATACTGTTCTCCATAGTGGTTCACCAGTTTACATCCCAGCCAACAGTGTAGGAGGGTTTCATTCTCGTCACACCCTCTCCATTTATTATTTATGGATTTTTTGATGATAGCCATTTTGACTAATTATGGCACTATCTCATTGTCATTTTGATTTTCATTTCTCTGATAATTAGTAATGTTGAAAATCAAAGCATTCTGAATTAAAGACCTAAGTATATATATAAGCCTTAGGCAGGAAACAGCTAATGTATTGTAGAATTTTCCACGTGAAAGGAACAAACAATAGTATTTCAAACAAAAACATGTTTCAGTGCCCCAGAATGCTTTGAATTCCAGTCTCTTAGCCAAATAGCATGTTGCTGTGGGTATTTCCCGGTGTACAGACCTGCTCAGTGTAATGGTTTCCTTCCCATTGTAGTATTTCACAATGAAATTTGAAGTCCTTACTGTGGCTGTCGGGATCTGCTGGTTCTTTCTACTACCTCTCTCTTCATGTTTCTTTCATACTACCTTTGTGCATATTACCTTTATGACTGTACTGCAGTCATATCTTTGTGTGTGCGTGTTTGTGTACGTGTTTTATGTCTGACTCTTGGCAACCTCCTGGACTGTAGCCCGCTGGGCTTCTCTGTTCATGGAATTTTCCAGGCAGGAACACTGGAGTAGGTTGCAGTTCCTACCCCAGGAGATCTTCCCAACCCAGGGATTGAACCGGCATCTCTTGAGTCTCCTGCGTTGGCAGGTGGATTCTTTGCATTGGCAGTGGATTCACCTGCATTAGCAGGTGGCGACACTGCGCCACCTGTGAAGCCCTGTACTGCTTCTGAATAGACTTGCTTTCCCCACCTTGGGTGGCCTTTGTTAATGCTGTTAGGCTTGCCTAGAATGCTGTTGCTGGCTTTTCATCTTTCAGGACCCTACTTGAATATACTACCCTTTAACTAAAACATTTTTTTATCCACTGAAAAATCAAAGTAGTTCTCCATCACTGAACCTTTATAACACTCCCTGCGAGTATACATACGTTTATATGTTTTTATACATATTGTTGTATATCTTTCCCACTAAAAAGAAAGCTTTCTAAGGATAGGACTGTGCGTTTCTTTTGTTTGCCACTTGTACAGGGCTTGTATATAGTAGGTCCTCAAAAATTTGTTGGCTATTAGGCCTCAAATATTTGTTGAGTGAATGGTTTGAGTTAAATATCTTGTTTGTTCTTTAATACTTGTACAATAGCCCTATGACATAAATCCTGTTATAATTCCCACATTACAGATAAGGCAAGTGGGGCTTACAGAATTATGTAACGCACCCAGAGACACATAGCAACCCAGACCTGGGGACTCCGTGACCTTAAAATCCATCATCTCCATCACTCTGCCACATTGCCCTTCCATCCTATTAATAATTTAATTTCTTTCACACACAGTTTTATAAGACAAAGTAAAAATGGACATTTAAAATGCTAATGGCCTATCTGTATAATAGTGGCATCTGTGGGAACTTTTTCAAGAGTTGGAGACTTAAGATTTCTTTTCAGTTTTGAATACTGAATTGTGTTCAGATTATATTTATGTTCAATGTGAATGAAAACTTTTTTGATAGAAAGAAAATAAAATAATACCTGTAGTAATTTTTTATATATTTTTCCTTTCTCTTTTGGAATATATGTGACTCATTCTTTCAGGTCATAACAAGTTAATTTTTATTGTGTGGAGGATTTCAATTTGAAGCTTTTCCTATGCAGTTATATCCACTGAAGGCTAAGAAGACGTAGTTAATCTAATTTTCATATGGATAATTCAGAATATGTTCAGTATGTGAGGAGAATGGTATATTCTTTTTTTGGACAGAAATACAGGATGTTATAGTCAAAATTTGACTTTTAAAGTTGTATTTGATTGTTCCAATTTATTGTGGTTTCTTTTCTCTATAACTGAAATAAGTGGCATTTAGAGAAAAATACAGAATGCAGCTGTTACACAAGAGTTATATGAGATAATACTGGCTTGAATCACTGGAGGTGATTCAGCATTTGAGAATACAATTTGATGCTTTCCTGTCAGACCTACACACTAGAGATAGAGGCAGAACTGGAAGTTTTTCCTTTGTTTTACATATAGTATGTTTACATTTTAATTATTGTTTCATCTTAATAATGTGCAGTCCTCTTGACATCTTAAATATTGTCATCCTGAATGGAAACATTTCTGGATGAGTTTTGCTTTAAATTTTGAAGTTGTTCTTGTTTTATGTGTCTATGTGTTTTGTAAAAGACAATATAAATGCATTTTAGACATTTTGCAGTTTGTCTCTTTGTATAGTTGTTTTTTTAAAAACTCTTTCACCCCTTTGGTATTCAGTTTTAGTAGTGAAAACTATATGAATGTACAGTGAAGCATATTATTTCTAGTTGAATTCTATTATCTTTCTACAGAGATTGGCTTATGGGGAAAAAACTTTTGGACTGAATTTTTTTAAATCAATGCATAATTGGTATACAGTATTATTGCTAAGTTTCAGGTGTACAAATAAGGAATCACAATTTTTAAAGATTATATTCCATTTATAGTTATAAAATATTATCTGTATTCCCTCTGTTGTACAGTATATCCTGTAGCTTATTTATTTTATACATAGTAGTATACCTCTTAATCCCCTACTTTTATCATGCCCCTCCCTACTTCACTTTTCCTCATGGTAATCACTACTTTGTTTTCTGTATCTGAGTCTATTTTTTTGTCTATATACTCGCCAGTTTGTGTAGCTTTCAGATTCCACATATAAGTAATACCATATAGTATTTGTCTTTCTCTGTCAGACTAGTTTCACTTAGCATAGTACCCTCCAACTCTGTCCGTATTGTTGCTGATGGCAAAATTTCCTTTCTATGGCTGAGTAGTATTCTCTTGCACATATATGCACTACTTCTTCTTTATCTTTTCATCTATTGATGAACACTTATTACTTCCATATCTTGGCTGTTGTAACTAATGGCTGCTGTGAACATTGGGGTGCATGTACTTTTTAAATTACTGTTTTTATTTCCTTCAGGTATATACCCAGGAGTGTAAAAGGGATCATTTGGTAATTCTATTTTCTGTTTGTTTTTTAGCAAACACCACTGTTTTTCATAGTGGCTGTACCAGTTTACATTCCCATGCACAGTGTACATGAGTTCCCTTTTCTCCACATCCTTGCCAACATTTATTATTTATAGTCTTTGTGATGATAGCCAAAGATGTGACAGGTGTGAGATATGAGGTAGTATCTCATTCTGGTTTTGATATGCCTTGATCTGATGATTGGGCTTCCCTTGAAGCTCAGCTGGTAGAGAATCCGCCTTCAATGTGGGAGACCTGGGTTCTATCCCTGGGTTGGGAAGGTCCCCTGGAGAAGGGAAAGGCTACCCACTCCAGTATTCGGGCCTGGAGAATTCCATGGACTGTATCGTCCTTGGGGTCACAGAGTTAGACACGACTGAGTGACTTTCACTCACTCACTCTCTGATGATTAGTGATGTGGAGCAACTTTGCATGTGCCTGTTAACATTTGAATGTCTTTTTTGGAAAAATGTCTATTCATATTTTGCCCAGCTTTTTAAATATTGGTTTATTTTTTGATATTGACTTGTAGGAGCTGTATTTTGCATATTAACCCCTTTTTGGTCGTATCATTTGCAAGTATTTTTTCCTTTCTCTAGGCTGTCTTTTTGTTTTGTCAGTGGTTTTCTTTTCTGTGCAAAACTGTTAAATTTTATTAGGTGCCATGTGTTTGCTTTTGCTTTTCTTGCCTTTGCCTAGAGAGACAGACAAAATCTTCTACCCATGTTTTTCTCTGTGAGTTGTATAGTTTACAGTTTTACTTTTAGGTCTTTAATCCATTTTAGAAGAGAGGTGAAAAGCAAAGGAGCAAAGGAAAGATATAAGCATCTGAATGCAGAGTTCCAAAAAATAGCAAGAAGAGATAAGAAAGCCTTCTTCAGGAATCAATGCAAAGAAATAGAGGAAAAGAACAGAAGGGGAAAGACTAGAGATCTCCAAGAAATTAGAGATACCAAGGGAACATTTCATGCAAAGATGGGCTCGATAAAGGACAGAAATGGTCTGGACCTAACAGAAGCAGAAGATATTAAGAAGAGGTGGCAAGAATACTCGGAAGAACTGTACAAAAAAGATCTTCATGAGCCAGATAATCATGATGATGTGATGACTAATCTAGAGCCAGACATCTTGGAATGTGAAGTCAAGTGGGCCTTAGAAAGCATCACTACGAACAAAGCTAGTGGAGGTGATGGAATTCCAGTTGAGCTGTTTCAAATCCTGAAAGATGATGCTGTGAAAGTGCTGCACTCAATTTGCCAGCAAATTTGGAAAACTCAGCAGTGGCCACAGGACTGGAAAAGGTCAGTTTTCATTCCAATTCCAAAGAAAGGCAATGCCAAAGAATGCTCCAACTACCACACAATTGCACTCATCTCACATGCTAGTAAAGTAATGCTCAAAATTCTCCAAGCCAGACTTCAGCAATA
>SJXQ01004348.1:0-26346 GCA_006408695.1 Aepyceros melampus | reverse complement strand
GGAGAAGACTCTTGAGAGTCCCTTGGACTGCAAGGAGATCCAACCAGTCCATTCTGAAGGAGATCAACCCTGGGACTTCTTTGGAGGGAATGATGCTAAAACTGAAGCTCCAGTACTTTGGCCACCTCATGCGAAGAGTTGACTCATTGGAAAAGACCCTGATGCTGGGAGGGATTGGGGGCAGGAGGAGAAGGGGACGACAGAGGATGAGATGGCTGGATGGCATCATGGACTCAATGGACGTGAGTCTGAGTGAACTCCGGGAGTTGGTGATGGACAGGGAGGCCTGGCATGCTGCAATTCATGGGGTCGCAAAGAGTCGGACACGACTGAGTGACTGAACTGAACTGAAGTTTATTTATGTATATAGTGGGAGAAAATGTTCTAATTTCATTCTTTTTTATATAGTTGTCTAGAATGCCTAGCACCACATTAAAATGATTATCTTTTCCCCACTGGATATTCTTGCCTCTGTCATACGTTAACTGACTGTAAATGTGTTGATTTTTTGTTTTTGTGCCAGTACTGAACTTTTTTGACTACTGTAGCTTTGTAATATAGTCTGAAGTCAGGGAGCATGATACCTCTAGCTCTGTTCTTTCTTAAGATTGTTTTGGCTCTTCATGGTCTTCTGTGTTTCCATACAAAGTTTTAAATTATTTTAGTCCTGTAAAAGATGCCATTGGTATTTTGTTAGGGCCTGCATTGAGTCTAGATTGCCTTGAATAGTTTGGTCATTTGTATATTATTAATTCTTATCATTAATGAACACATAGGGCTTCCCTTGTGGCTCACATGGTAAAGAATCTGTCTGCATTGCAAAAGATCCAGGTTTGATCCCTGGGTCTGGAAGATTCCCCTGGAGAAAAGGAATGGCTACCCACTCCAGTAGTCTTGCCTGAAGAATTCCAGGGACAGAGGAGCTTGACAAGCTACAATCCTTGGGGTTGTAAAGGGCTGGACATGACTGAGCAACTAACACTTTCACTGTCACATGAACATAATGTATCTTTCCTTCCACTTGTGTCATCTTCGATTTTTTTCATCACTGTCTTTAGTTTTTTAAATACATGTTTTTTTACCTCCTTAGGTTTATTCCTAGGTGTTTTATTCTTTCGATGTGATTGTAAATGTAGGTTGGTTTCCTTCCTTCCTTTCTTACAGTTCATTGTTAGTAGGTAGAAATGCCACAGATTTCTGTATATTAATTTTGTATCCTTCAGATTTACTGACTAGATTCATAATCTCTAGTGGTTTTTTGGTGGTGTCTTTAGGAATTTCTGTGAGTACTATCATGTTCTTTGCCAATAGTGTTAGTTTTGCATCTTTCTTTCCAGTTTGGGATTCTCTTATTTCTGGTTGTTGTCTAATTGGTTTAACTAGGATTGCCAATACTATGTTGAATAAAAGTGGTGAAGGAAACATTCTTGTCTTGTTCTTAATCTTAGAGGAAATGCATTTCACTTTTCACCGTTTAGTATGATATTGGCTGTTGACTTCTCATATATGACTTTTATTATGTTGAGAAAATTTCCTTCTATATACCCACTTTCTGGAGAGGTTTTTAAGTCATAAATGGATGTTGACTTTTGTCAAAAGCTTTTTCTTTATCTACTGAGGTGATCATATGATTTTTATTTTTCAGTTTGTTAATGTGGTAGGTGTATCACATTATTTTGTGGATATTGAACCATCCCTTGCATCCCTGGGATAAACCTCACTTGATCATGATGTGTGATCCTTTTAATGTATGGTTGGACTCATTTTGATGATATTTGGTTGAATATTTTTGCATCTATGTGATAGCTTATGGTGTACGGTGCCACCAGTTTCATGGTCACCAAAGGAGAAGACTTAACTCTGGGACCAAATACAGTCTCAGTCACTAAGAGCTTTGTGTAGATTTTTATTTAAAGTGAATGTGACATCAGAAGGCGGTAGAACGAGTACCCACCCCCACTAATTTAAGCAGGGCCTTATATACTTCTCAACTGGCTGCTGAGAATAGATAAAAAGAATACCTACCTCAAGGTTTTAAGAGTCCCACCAGGCCCTTTCCCAAGACATACATCCTGAGATAACTTGGGTATGAGATTATATGGGGAGAACAGGTTCTGGACAACCTCTCTGGGCAAGATAACTGTTGCTGTGTGATCAGGGGTACAAGTCTTGAGAAACAGGTTCCCAGTTGAGATTTGTTACAATTATAATCATTAGCATAGAGCCTAAGAAATGCATAAGAATGTCTTAGAAAAGCATTTTTCCATGAGTAAGATATATTACTGCTGTGTAGCCAGTTGTCTCAGGCAAGATATATTGTTGCAATACCAGTAACAGGGCTTAAAAGAAACACATGCTATCTGACTAAGGCAAAAGAATGTTTGCTGCCTCCTCCTTTAAAGTCTTGGACTGCCTGCTCAACTCTCTCATATGTTCATCATGAGTATCTATAGTTTTCTTTTGTTTGTAATATTTTTGGTTTTGGTATCTAGGTAATGCTGGCTTCGTAGAATGAATTTAGGAGCATTCCTTCCTCTGTGGTCTTTTGGAGTAGGTTGAGAAGGACAGGTGTTAACTCACCCTCTGTATGTTTGGTAGAATTCTCTGAAACCATTTGATCCTGTACTTTATAGTTTGCTGGAACTTTTTTTAAATTACTGATTCACATTTTGTAATAATGGGTCTGTTCATCTCTTTCCTCCTGGTTCAGCCTTAGGGAATTGTAAATTTCCAGGAGTTTGTCCCTTTCTTCTAGGTTGTCCATTTTGAGGCATATAATTGTTCGTTGTAGTTACTTTGTTTCTTTGCCTTGTTGGTGTTATCACTTTTTTCTTTTATGTTTCTGATTTTACTGATTTGGGCCCTCTTCCTTTTTTTTTTTCTTGTGGAGTCTGGATAAAGGTTTATCAAATTTATTTATCCTTTGAAAGAACTAGTTTTTAGTTTGATTGATTCTTTGCCTGTTTTTTTTTAAAGTGTCTTTTTGTTTATTTCTGCTCTGGTCTTTATGATTACATTTCTTCTACTAACTTTTGAGTTAGTTTGTTTGTTCTTTCTCTAGTTTGTTTAGCTTTAAGGTTAGGTTGTTTATTTGATATTTTTCTTGTTTCTTGAGGTAGGCTGTATCACTATAGACTTCCCTCTTAGAACTGTTTCTGCTGATTTAAAGGTTTTAGATCTTCCCTGGCGGCTCAGATGGTAAAGCGTCTGCCTACAATGCCTACTATGTGGGAACCTGGGTTCAATCCCTGTGTTGGGAAGATCTCCTGGAGAAGGAGATGGCAACCCATTCCAGTATTTTTGCCTGAAAAATCCCAGGGATGGTGGAACCTGGTAGGCTACAGTCCATGGGGTCGCAAAGAGTCGGACACGACTGAGCTACTTCACTCACTCACTCAAAGGTTTTAGATCATTGTATTTTTGTTTTCATTTGCCTTTAGGTATTTTCTTATCTCCTCTTTGATTTCTTCAGTGATCTGTTGGTTTTTCAGTAGCATATTTTTTAGCCTCCACATGTTTGTGTTTTTGCAGTTTTTTTCTTGTAGTTGATTTCTAGTCTCATTGTTGGGGGTCGGGAAAGAATGCCTGATATGATTTCAGATTTTTAAAATTTACTGAGGTTTCTTTTGTGGCCTTGCCTTTAGTCTGTCCTGGAGAGTGTTCCTTGTGTACATGCATGTATATTCTGTTTCTTTTAGATGAAATGCTCTATATATATCCAGTAAGTTCATCTAGTCTAAAGCTCCATTTAAGGTCAGTGTTTCCCTTATTGATTTTCTGTCTGTATGGGTCTATCCATTGATGTAAATAGAGTGCTAAAGTACCCTACTGCTATTGTGTTACTCTCCATTTCTCCTTTTATATTTGTAAATATTTGCTTTATGTATTTCGTTGCTTGGTTGGCTGCATATACATACACAATTGATATATCCTCTTGGATTGTTTTCTTGATTGTTATGTATTTTCCTTCTTTATCTCTTGTTTCTGTTTTTGATTTAAAGTCTATTTTGTCTGATACAGCTATTGCTACCCCAGCTTTGTTTTGATTTCCGTTTGTGTGGATTACCTTTCTCCATCTCCTCACTTTCAGGCTGCATATGTTTAAGTCTGAAATGAATCTCTTACACACAGCATATATACAGGTATTGTTTTTGTATCCATTCAGCCTCTCTATCTTTTGACTGAGCATTTAATCCACTTACATTTAAAGTAATTATTGATATCTGTGTACTTTCTGCTATTTTGTTCACTGTTTTGGGGTTGTTTTGTAGTTTTTTTGTTCCTTTTATTCTTTTCTCTTGTGATCTGATGACTGTCTTTAGTGTTCTCTTTGAGTTCTTTGTCTGTGTCTCTATTAGATCTTTGGTTTATGGGTACCATAAGTTTCTCTGTAGCAGACTCTATATATGTGATTATTTTAATTTGCTGATCTCTTAATTTCAAGCACATTTTGACAACCCTTCAGTCTTACTTTCCTTCCCTCATGATTATTGTTTTTGACACCATATTTTTCATGTTTGATTTGTGAATCCCTTAAATGTTTATTGTGGACATAGGTGATATTGTTACTTTTGTCTTTAAACCTTCCTTCTTCCTTTGTCCACAATTGATTTACTACCTTTATTGTATATATATACCCTTATTGATGAGCTTTTTCCTTTTGTAATTTTCATTTCAAGTGTGTTTCTTCCCGCTAGTTGGGCTATATTCTTTTTTGATTACAGAAATCCCTCTAACATTTCTTCTAAAGCTTGTTTGGTGGTGCTGAACTCTTCCCTTTTGCTTGTCTGTGAAACATTTGATCTCTCCCTGAAATCTGAATGAAAGTCTCCTCAAGTTGAATATTCTTTGTGGTATATTTTTCCCTTTCTTACTTTAATATATGATGCCACTCCCTTCTGGCATGCAGAATTTCAGCTGAAAAGTTAGCTGATATCCTTATGGGAGTTGCCTTGTGTGTTTTTTGTTTCTTTCACTTGCTGCTTTTATTTGATTGTTTTTTAAAAATTAATTTATTAAAAATATTTTTAATCTTCTATACAACATTTTAAAGGTTACTTTCCATTTACAGTTATTACAAAATATTTGTTATATTCCCTGTGGTGTACAGGGCTTCCCTAGTGGCTCAGATGGTAAAAGCGTCTGCCTACAATGTGGAAGACCTGGGTTCGATCCCTGGGTCAAGAAGATCCTCAGGAGAAGGAATGGCAACCCACTCCAGTACCCTTGCCTGGAAAATCCCCATGGATGGAGAAGCTACAGTCCCTGGGGTCGCAAAGAGTCAGACATGACTGAGCAACTTCACTTCACTTTTCTTTCTGTGTTGTATAATACATTCTTAAAGCTGTATTATACCTAGAAGTTTGTGCCTCCCACTCCTCCACAGCTGTATTGACCCTCCCCTTTGTTGCTTTTAATATTCTCTTTTTCATTTTTCCATTTCAATTGTAGTGTCTCTTGGTGTGGTCCTTTTGTGGTTTATCCTGTTTAGAATTCTCTGTGCTTCCTGGACTTGGATGTTTGTTTCTTTTCCCAGGCTGTGTCTACAAATATGTTCCCTGCTTCTTTCTGTCTGTCTCTTCTCTTTCTGGGACCTCTATAATGTTAATATCAGTACACTTGATGTTGTTTCAGTGGTGTCTTAAACTGTACTAATTTCTTTTTATTTTCTTTTGTTTCTGTTCAGCTTTAGTGATTTCCACTGCTCTGTCTTTCAGCTCACTAATCTGTTTTCTGTATCATTTGTCTTCTGTTCCTTCTAGAGTAGTTTTCCTTTCAGTTGTGGTATTCATCTGTGTTTCAGTTCAGTTCAGTCGCTCAGTCATGTCCGACTCTTTGTGACCCCATGAATCGCAGCACGCCAGGCCTCCCTGTCCATCACCAACTCCCGGAGTTCACTCAGACTCACATCCATCGAGTTAGTGATGCCATCCAGCCATCTCATCCTCTGTCGTCCCCTTCTCCTCCTGCCCCCAATCCTTCCCAGCATCAGAGTCTTTTCCAATGAGTCAACTCTTCACATGAGGTGGCCAAAATACTAGAGTTTCAGCTTTAGCAGCATTCCTTCCAAAGAAATCCCAGGGCTGATCTCCTTCAGAATGGACTGGTTGGATCTCCGTGCAGTCCAAGGGACTCTCAAGAGTCTTCTCCAACACCAGTTCAGAAGCATCAATTCTTCAGGTCTCAGCCTTCTTCACAGTCCAACTCTCACATCCATACATGACCATGGAAAAACCATAGCCTTGACTAGACAGACCTTAGTCGGCAAAGTAATGTCTCTGCTTTCGAATATGTTATCTAGGTTGGTCATAACTTTTCTTCCAAGGAGTAAGCGTCTTTTAATTTCATGGCTGCAGTCACCATCTGCAGTGATTTTGGAGCCCAGAAAAATAAAGTCTGACACTGTTTCCACTGTTTCCCCATCTATTTCCCATGAAGTGATGGGACAGGATGCCATGATCTTCATTTTATGAATGTTGAGCTTTAAGCCAACCTTTTCACTCTCCTCTTTCACTTTCATCAAGAGGCTTTTTAGTTCCTCTTCACTTTCTGCCATAAGGGTGGTGTCATCTGAATATCTGAGGTTATTGATATTTCTCCCAGCAATCTTGATCCCAGCTTGTGTTTCTTCTAGTCCAGCGTTTCTCATGATGTACTCTGTGTATAAGTTAAATAAGCAAGGTGACAATATACAGCCTTGATGTACTCCTTTTCCTATTTGGAACCAGTCTGTTGTTCCATGTCCAGTTCTAACTGTTGCTTCCTGACCTGCATATAGGTTTCTCAAGAGGCAGGTCAGGTGGTCTGGTATTCCCATCATCTGTGTTTAGTTCTTCTTAATATTTTGTCTTTGTTAGAAACTTCTAGTTTCTCACTTGGTTCACTCATTTTTCTCCCTGATTCTTTGATCACTTTTGCAACTGTTACCTTGTACTCTTTCTCAGGTACATTTCCTTTCTCCACATCACTTGGTTGTTCTTTTGGGATTTTATCTTGTTCCTTCATTTGTAACATATTCCTCTATTGCCTCATTTTGCATAATTGGTGTTTTTGTTTCTGTGTATCTGGTAGGTTGATTATATTTTCTGACTTTAAAGAAGTGACCTTTTGTAGGAGACATCCTGTGAGTCCCAGCAGTACATGCTTCTTTATATGCTCTAGGAAACCAGAGTTACATGCTCTGGGGATACCTTCTATGAGGGCTGTGGTGGGCTGACTACTCTTGGCAGTCTGGTAAGCACAGTTTGTTGCCAGGTTCTGTTTTCCAGAGATTGCCCTCTGCTGGCTCACAGGGCTGTATCATGAGGTGACCAGTAGGACCCTTGTGTGCCCTGGGGTTAGTGCTGGTTCACTGGTGGGCAGAGTTGGGATCTAGAAGATCATATGGCCGGTGCCTGCCCATCTGTGGCTGGGTAAAGCAAGGTCCTTAGACTAGTGCCAGCCCACTAATAGGCAGTGCTGGGTGTTGGGGTCTGGATGCAAGGCCAAGGGGTCCCAGATCTGGTGTTGGATTGCTGGTGTGTATCACCAGTTCAGGCACAGCCGACGGCATGGTCTGAGGTGTCCTGACGCTTGTGTTAGCTTGCTGGTTGGCAGGGCTATGGCCCATGCCATCCTAGGGCTGGTACTAGCCTGAAAGTAGAGTGTGGGGCTGCAGTGGTCCTGGATCTGGTGTCATACTTCATGGTGAATGAGACTTTTCCCAAGACTAGACCTGGCTTGCTACTGAGTGGAGCCAGTCCCAGTGATTTCTGGGCTTAGTCCCTGCCTCTCAGCACATCCTGGTACTCTGGCTGCAGGTCCTGGGCATCTTGGGTCTTGTGCCTGCACAGTGATGCCTGGGACCAGTCCTGGGGCCCTCTGCTGGGCAGAGCCATGTCCAAGGGCAACTATGGGCTTGGGGTCAGACCATCTGCTGGTTAGTGGGGCTGTATCCCTGCCCAGTTAGTTGCTTGGCCTGATAATACTGATTCCTACACACTGGAGGGTGTGAGAGGGTTTGGTTACACCTTCCTTGTAATGTTCAATCAATCACAAATTTAATTATTATATTTACTTGATCAAGTTCATTGAGAACAATTATGAACAACTCATTTACTAATCTCAAAATATGCATGTAGGATCACTTGGAAGGATGGACAGAATGTTTCATTAAAGTTTGAGCCAAGGCCAGAATATATGATGTTGAATCTTTTAAATCAGTCAGAAAGAATTTAAAGATCCATTTTCCCCCCAGCCTTATACCTAATGGGAGACGGTTACAGAGGAAGCAAATAAATTGTATTTGCCCTCAATATAATGGAGGTAGGATGGCCAGAAATAAATGTATGCTTCTTAGATATTTCAAGTAGCTGGAAAAATTTTGTGAAATATACCTTGAACAGAATTTTGAATAAATTAAAGTAGAAAAGCAGCCAAGGGAATGCAAGTGAAAAATGTATGGTGGATGGTATTTTTGGTAATGATAAGAATATTTTAGTAGCTAAGATTTTACTAAAAAATTTATTTGAGTCAAATCTTGGAAGCCAATAGGATGATGACTTCTGTGAGCAAGAAAGTTGACAATAAATATAAACAGGAAAACCAAGAAATAAGGAGGTGTATAACAGAGTTAGATTTCGAGATTATGGTACCTCTGAAAGCATGTAATCAGTCCTTTTTAACAGTAGACTATTTAGCAATTAATTTTCACAGATGATTTTGTGTTTTCTCAGGAAATCAAGTCCTAACTATCAAAAATAATTTCTGGCCTATTAATCACTATAACATGAAGTATGCACACTGAATCCTCAGAGAATGAAGCCACATTTTGATGTTTATGCTTTTTGTTGACATAGGACACTGAAAACACGTGTGAGGAAAGAAATGGATTAATGAATTTTCCCTGGATGTGTTCATATGAAAATGTTCTGTCTATGTTGTGTCTACGTGAGCACATGACAATCTTGAATGAGTAGGGATAAAGGGGAAATGCAGCCTGCTGTCTCTTTTGGCTCTTATGGTAGGCTGGCCAGCCTTTTACCATTATTTTATCTGAAGCAATTAAGTATTCAATGCGCTAATCCAAACAAAGATTTAATTTCTATTTTTTTCTGTTGTTCTTACCTAAAATGTACTGATCACTCCTATCTTAGTGATTTTGCCAGCTAAAAAGACATTATTAATTTGAAAGTACAGTTATAGTGCTTTCATTTTTATCTTCATCAGTTCAGTCAGTTGCTGACCTGTCCAACTCTGTGCAACCCTATGGACTACGGCACACCAGGCTTCCCTGTCCATTGCCACATCCTGGACTTGCTCAGACTACTGTCCATCAAGTCAGTGATGCCATTCAACCATCTCATCCTCTGTCGTCCCCTTCTTCTCTTGCCTTCAGTCTTTTCCAGCATCAGGGTCATTTCTGATGAGTTAGTTCTTCACGTCAGATGGCCAGAGTATTGGAGATTCAGCTTCAGTATCAATCCTTCCAATGAATATTCAGGACTGATATCCTTTAGAATTAACTGGTTTGATCTCCTTGCAGTCCAAGAGACTGTCAAGAGTCTTTTTCAAACCACAATTCAAAAGCATGAGTTCTTTGGCAGTCTACTTTTTTTATGGTCTAACTCTCACATCTGTACATGACTACTGGAAAAACCATAGCTTTGACTAGATGGACCTTTGTTGGCAAAGTAATGTCTCTGCTTTTTAATATGCTGTCTAGGTTGGTCATAGCTTTTGTTCCAAGGACCAAGTGTCTTTTAATTTCAAGTCTATAGTCACTATCTGCAGTGATTTTCTATCTGCAGTGATTTTGGAGCTCAAGAAAATTAAGTCTATCACTGTTTCCATTGCTTTCCCATCTGTTTACCTTGAAGTGATGGGACCAGATGCCATTATCTTTCTCTTTGAATGTTGAGTTTTAAGCCAAGTTTTTCACTGTCCTTTCACTTTCATCAAGAGACTCTTTAGTTCCTCTTTGCTTTCTGCCATAAGGTTGGTGTCATCTGCATATCTGAGGTTATTGATATTTCTCCCAGCAATCTTTTTTTTTCTTCTTTATTTTACTTTACAATACTGTATTGGTTTTGCCATACATCACCATGAATCCACCACGGGTGTACACGTTTTCCCAATCCTGAACCCCCCTCCCGCCTCCCTCCCCATACCATCTCTCTGGGTCATCCTAGTGCACCAGCCCCAAGCATCCTGTATCCTGCATCTAACCTAGACTGGCGATTTGTTTCTTATATATTATACATGTTTCAATGCCATTCTCCCAAATCATCCGACCCCCTCCCTCTCCCACAGAGTCCAAAAGACTGTTCTATACATCTTGTCTCTTTTGCTGTCTCGCATACAGGGTTATCGTTACCATCTTTCTAAATTCCATATATATGTGTTAGTATACTGTGTTGGTGTTTTTCTTTCTGGCTTACTTCACTCTGTATAATCGGCTCCATTTTCATCCACCTCATTAGAACTGATTCAAATGTATTCTTCTTAATGGCTGAGTAATACTCCATTGTGTATATGTATCACAGCTTTCTTATCCATTGATCTGCTGATGGACATCTAGATTGCTTCCATGTCCTGGCTATCATAAACAGTGCTGCGATGAACATTGGGGTACACATGTCTCTTTCACTTCTGGTTTCCTCTGTGTGTATGCCCAGCAGTCCCAGCAATCTTGATTCCAGCTTGTGCTTCAACCAGCCTGGCATTTCTCATGATGTACTCTGCATATAAGTTAAATAAGCAGGGTGACAATATACAGCCTTGACGTACTCCTTTTCCTATTTGGAACCTGTCTGTTGTTCCATGTCCGGTTCTAACTGTTGCTTCTTGATCTGCATACAGATTTCTCAGGAGGCAGGTAAGGTGGTCTGGTATTTCCATCTCTTTCAGAATTTTCCACAATTTGTTGTGATCCGCACAGTCAAAGGCTTTCACGTAGTCAATGAAGCAGAAGTAGATGTTTTTCTGGAACTCTCTTGCTTTTTGTAGGATCCAGAGGATGTTGGCAATTTGATCTCTGGTTCCTCTGCCTTTTCTAAATGCAGCTTGACCATCTGCAGGTTCTCAGTTTACATACTGTTGGAGCCTGGCTTGGAGAATTTTGAGCATTACTTTGCTAGCATGTGAGATGAGTGCAATTTTGCCTCTCTTTGGGATTGGAATGAAAACTGACCTTTTCTGTTCTTGAGGCCACTGCTGAGTTTTCCAAATTTGTTGGCATATTGAATTCAGCACTTTCACAACACCATCTTTCAGGATTTGAAATAGCTCAACTGGAATTCCATCACCTCCACTAGCTTTGTTCATAGTGATGCTTCCTAAGGCCCACTTGATTTTTCATCCAGGATGTCTGGTTCTAGTTGAGTGATCACATCATTGTGGTTATCTGGGTCATGAAGATCTTTTTTGTATAGTTCTTCTGTGTATTCTTGCTACATCTTCTTATTCTGGTTCTGTTAGGTCCAGACCATTTCTGTCCTTAATTGTGCCCATCTTTGCATGAAATGTTACCTTAGTATGTCTGATTTTTTTGAAGAGATCTGGAGTCTTTCCATTCTGTTGTTTTCCTCTATTTCTTTGCATTGATCACTTAAGAAGGCTTTCTTATCTCTCCTTGCTATTTTTTGAAACTCTGCATTCAGATGGCTATAGCTTTCCTCTTCTTCTTTGCCTTTCGTTTCTCTTCTTTTCTCAACTATTTGTAAGGCCTCCTCAGACACCATTTTGGCCTTTTTGCATTTCTTCTTCTTAAGGATGGTTTTGATCACCACCTCCTGTACAATATTATGAACCTTCATCCATATTTCTTTAGGCACTCTATCAGATGTAATCCCTTGAATCTATTTGGCACTTCTACTGTACAGTCATAAGGAATTTGATTTATGTCATACCTGAATGGTCTAGTGGTTTTCCTACTTTCTTCAATTTAGTTTGAATTTTGCAATAAGGAGTTCATGATACGAATCACAGTCAGCTCCTGGTCTTATTTTTGCTGACTGTATAGAGCTTCTCCATCTTTGGCTGCAAAGAATATAATCAATCTGAGTTTGGTATTGACCATCTGGTGATGTCCATCTGTAGAGTCTTCTCTTGTGTTGTTGGAAGAGGGCATTTGCTATGACCTCCTCATAGTTTCAAATAAATAGAAATATGTGCAACCCCATGAACTACCAGAATACTGTAGTGGGTAGCTGTTCCCTTCTCCAGGGGATCTTCCCAACCCAGAGACTGAACCCAGGTCACTGCATTACAGGCAGATTCTTCACTGTCTGAGCTACCAGGGAAGCCTCTGTTAACAGCAGCTTAACCTCAAAGTATCTGTGAAAATTAGAAGATTCATTTGAGTGGATTCCTAGCTCAAACCTTGGCTGTAGCTAAGTTCCATCTTCAAAAAGGCTTTTTGAGGATGAGATTTACATCTTATTTTAAAAAATTTAATAACATCATACTTAGTGATTAACACATGATCCTTACCAGCATAAAATGGAAGTAGCAGCCTAACTGGTTGATATAATATTGACCACATCATTGTTCTAGTATGTATGTGTTCATTTTTGTGCACAATATTGTTGTAAATATGTCTCTGATTCTTGGAAAGTATCTCAGTATCATTTAAGAAGACAGTAGTAATTTATTTATAATATCAAATAGACACATCAAGACTAATTTTGAATTATATACCAATTATTCTGTAAACTTTGCTATTAAATGTATGGAGTATAAAATATTTTTAGAAAGACTGTTAAAATATATACTTCCATTCATATGTAATGAGATTTATGGACTTTTCCCACTGTACATAATATAGATACCTTCAGAGATAATAGTAAAATAGTGAATTGTTTTAAACACTCAATGATTTTAACTTACTTTTTTTAATATACCTGATATTATAATTCCTATTTTTAAAATGAAGCTGTGCTGTTTGTGTTAGTTATGAAAAATTCCTTTCTAGTAGAAAGGGAAAAAAGCCCCACATCTTAGAAGCATTCAGAGTGGTACTGTATGTGATCTAATTGTAAAACTTTCTGGTAGACGTACAGTTAAGTAGACTGATAATATTCTGTTTCTTATATTTGCATATGATGAGTTGAAAGCAGATACTGAAAAGTAGGAGAAACAAAAGTTTTATTTTCACTAGAAACTCCAAGGATTGATGAAAGCTGTTTTAACTTTCACCATGAAACAGTATAGCCTATTTTCAACTATGTTGGTTAACCTTGTGAAGTACCTTAGAGATGTTTGCAATTGCATTAAAGAAAAAAATAGATATCTGTCATCACCTTGGCACTCTTGCCAGTGTGAACGCACTGCAGGTCTTTGCTGCTCCCCTCTTGTCACCCCAGCCCAGAGGCCAGCTGACATCTACTACATGTAGCAGGCTCCGATGCTGCTGCTGCTAGGTCTCTTCAGTCGTGTCCAACTCTGTGCAACCGCATAGACGGCAGCCCACCAGGCTGCCCCGTCCCTGGGATTCTCCAGGCAAGAACACTGGACTGGGTTGCCATTTCCTTCTCCAATACATGAAAGTGAAAAGTCACTCAGTCATGTCCGACTCCTAGCAACCTCATGGACTTACAGCCTACCAGGCTCCTTCGTCCATGGGATTTGCCAGGCAAGAGTACTGGAGTTGGGTGCCATTGCCTTCTCCGATGTAGCAGGCTCTCATGCTAGATAATTGGAGAAAGTTCCTTTTGGTTATAATATAAAACCCACTCAGACTATGTTTAGCAAGTAAAGGAGAAGTGTTGAAAGTTTATGAGGATTTCTTATGAAAGAGGGTAAAAACCAGGTTTTAGAGCCTGGAACTGGAAAGCCACAGGTAATTTCTGAACTTCTTCCTTAATTTCTCTGCTTTCTCCTCATGCCTTTCTCCCCACTGGCTATCCACTTTGCCTGTATTACTTGGCAGTGCAGCCTCCTAAACCTGATTCATTAATCTAGTAAAGCATGGGATTTGTGTCTATCACCAAAATCTCTTAAATTCTAATTTTAAAAAAATTTATTTTTCAATTGGAATATAATATAAATATAGCTATCAGAGGCCTCTCTCAGAGTGGGGCTGGGGAAGGTACAGCTAAGCAGAAATGGCTGAAGCTGCCTGTGTACTGGAGTTACTGTTAATCCTGACCACCTTTATTGTTTCCTACCCTTTTACTGGCACTTTCTGGCTCAGTGTCCTCTTAATAACTCCACTCCCATCATCTTCACTAAAAAGTGACTTTGGCAACCTAGATGTCCATCAGCAGATGAATGGATAAGAAAGCTGTGGTACATATACACAATGGAGTATTACTCAGCTATTAAAAAGAATACATTTGAATCAGTTCTAATGAGGTGGATGACGCTGGAGCCGATTATACAGAGTGAAGTAAGCCAGAAAGAAAAACACCAATACAGTATACTTACACATATATATGGAATTTAGAATGATGGTAATGATAAACCTGTACGCAAGACAGCAAAAGAGACACAGATGTATAGAACGGCCTTTTGGACTCTGTGGGAGAGGGAGAGGGTGGGATGGGTTGGCAGAGTGGCAGTGTAACATGTATGATATCATAAGTGAAACGAATCGCCAGGCCAGGTTTGATGCAGGTTGCAGGATCCTTGGGACTGATGCACGGGGATAATCCAGAGAGAGGGTGTGGGGCGGGAGGGGGGAGGTGGGGGTCGGGATTGTACACTCATGTACACTCGTGACTGATTCATGTCGATGTGTAGCAAAACGAATACAGTATTGTAAAGCAAAACAAACTAAAAAATAAAAATTAATTAAAGAAGAAAAAAAAGTGACTTTGGCATTTTAAGTCTCCCAAAATTAGTAGCAAGGACTTCTTGTTTTAAGTTGACAATTCATGATACCTTGATACTCTTACAAAAATGAAACCTTTTCTAAACTGCATTACATATAAAATATTTAAAGTAATATCACAGAAAGCAGAGGGAAAAAAAAAGTAGCACAATAGCACATTTATACTGAAGCATAACTTTTCAGTGTGAGGCATGGGGAAATTTCATAGTAGGGAAAATTAATTTCCCTTAAAATCAACTTCACAATATAGAATTTTAATGTTGAAAGAAATGGAATGGTAGAGTGAATCATATAGCAAAAAAGATTCACTGAAGCACCTGGCAAAGAAGCTAGAGAGGAACTAGCCTCCCCTGTAGAATTCATTGAAAATGTCCCATTTCAGCCATAAAGTGCTCTTTAAGCCAACAGCATATGTAGTTTACAGAACAGTAGTGTTTTTTCTCAGCATGGGGAAGGTGGCTGATCTGACTTGTTTCTTTTTCCTAAGTTTATCTTAGGGACGTCTCTGAAGCTGTATGGAGAAATCACCCAAGTTTCAGATTGCACTAGGGGAGTGACTTCTAGAGCATTAGACATGAAGCACACATAGGAATAACATCACACTTCCTTAAGGTATAATAGTTAGGGTCATGACCTTGGAAGGCTGATCATCTTTCTTTACACCACTCTTCAAAATCAAGTGAATTAATTTGTCTTTGCCAAAGATTTAGTCTCGGTCATGACTTTATTATGGGTTTAAATAATTCTCGGAGGTTGTAGCAGCTGTATTGTAAGGGTTAAGTTAGAAAACTAGGCTGTGAATGTTAGTCACACTTCTTGCATCTGAACTTCAGTTTCTCTGCTTCAGTATTTTTGTAAAATGAGGATATGAGGATAGTCCTGGTACATAAAATAATGTAAAAACCTATATGAAGATGTTAGTGACTTAATGTTTCTAATGTGCCAGTACGTTTAAACAAACAAAAATATCCTTTAAAATTGTAACCCATCACTATTTCTAGCCTTGGAGACCTTTACTTACATTTCCCCCTCGTTTTCTTAAAATTCTTCCTGCAGTGTAGTGAGAGCCCTTCCTGATGACTCAGTGATTGGGCTCAGTAACCTAATACTTTTAGGTTCTGAGCCATGCTTCCATATTTTAACAAGGTTAAAACAACCTTACTTTTGGATTCTCTCCAGCCTCCTTTATAAGACAGAAATCAGGAGGAACGGAGTGAGGAAGATGGGTCATGAAATAGCTAAGCTGCTTCCTGCTTAGTCACTCCTGACAGTTTCTCCTGTCAGAGGGTTATTGGGTGGATGGAGGTTGCTCCTCTTATATCTCAAACCAATGTAAGATTTTTCATTTATGGAACAGGCTACTGCTGTTTACTTTCTTTTCAGTTTAGTTCAGTTCATTCGCTCAGTTGTGCCCAACTCTTTGTGATCCCATGGACTGCAGCACGCCAGGCTTCCCAGTCCATCATTAGTTCCTGGAGCCTACTCAAAATTACGTCCATTGAGTCGGTGATGCCATCCAACCATCTCATCCTCTGTTATCACCTTTTCTTCCGCCTTCAGTCTTTCCCAGCATCAGGGTGTTTTCCAATTGAGTCAGTTCTTTGCATCAAGTGGCCAAACTATTGGAGTTTCAGCTTCAGCATCAGTCCTTCCAGTGAATACTCGTAGGTTTGATCACCTTTAGGATGGACTGGTTGGATCTCCTTGCAGTCCAAGGGACTCTCAAGAGTCTTCTCCAACACCACAGTTAAAAGCATCAATTCTTTGCTGCTCAGTTTTCTTTATAGCCTTATTCAAATCTAGATATGACCTTTTGTAGGGATGAGTCGGTGATGCCATCCAACCATCTCATCCTCTGTTATCACCTTTTCTTCCGCCTTCAGTCTTTCCCAGCATCAGGGTGTTTTCCAATTGAGTCAGTTCTTTGCATCAAGTGGCCAAACTATTGGAGTTTCAGCTTCAGCATCAGTCCTTCCAGTGAATACTCGTAGGTTTGATCACCTTTAGGATGGACTGGTTGGATCTCCTTGCAGTCCAAGGGACTCTCAAGAGTCTTCTCCAACACCACAGTTCAAAAGCATCAATTCTTTGCTGCTCAGTTTTCTTTATAGCCTTATTCAAATCTAGATATGACCTTTTGTAGGGCAGGACTTCATACTTTTCTGATTGATAATGTTAAATCATTTGAGAATTAGACTAACCCCATGAAAAATTTAAAATCTATTGATTTCTAAAAAGATTTATTTGGAAGTAATCTTAATGAAAATAAATCTTCTTTTGGTAACACTAACAAACTATATGTTAGATTTTTCTTTTGGTTGTATACTCATTGACTTCATTTAATTTTCAGCAGTATAATAATTTTTTATAACAAATAGCTATGTGTTAAAAATAATTAGCTCAGTATGTACATGAGAAATTTTACACTTTAACTTGATTTTTCTTTTTTCATTCAAGGGAAATACAAGGGAAATAATAAGTGACAAGTATCTTTTAAGGAGCTGACTTGTCATTTTAACCTCTGATCTGTTTCATTGTGATGAATGTTTTAAACATCAACTTGGGAAAATGTGTGCATTGAACCTATCTCTCCCTGCCTTTATTAAAGAATTTTTATTGTTTTTAGACATGAAAATATTAAAAGCTACCAGTTAAGTTTTGTCATTTTGCAAAGTGCTTATTGTTAATCATTTTCTCAGCAACTGGAATTTTTAAACCTATTTTATTTAATTGCCTTTTATCTTCATTATGACTAATTTTCTTTAGATTTAACCTTTTTATAAAATGTTTTGAATCTTAGAATTTTTCTCAAACCATTACTGACATTGAGCACCAAATGACTTTTCGTGGTCTACTGAATCAGATTTGAAGGGGACATTACTAATGAATACATCATTTTTCTCTAATCAGCAGTCTTCAGAGGTTGGTTTCTTGTCTGTTGATTAAGAAAAAAAGTCACCAGTATAAGTTATTTTAAGTCCAAGGAGGAGCTAAACCATTGGCCAGTCATAAGCTATTAAAAGTCCTATCTATTTAGATCTAGCTTCCTTTGATTCCAGCCTATCCATTAGCCATCTTTTCCAAATCTTTCCCATCTTCCAAGATTCAGTCTTCTTTAACCTACTATGCTTTTTTGTTTGCAGTCTTCCAAAATTCCTGAAATAGCCAGCATTCTAAGTGCCATTAATCTACCCCTTCTTCACTCATTATGATTTTGTCTTTAGAATTGTTATAAATAACATTTTGTATTTGTCTTCTGGCATTTACTATAAAGACATACCTTTTTATTGTGCTTTGCTTTATTGGATTTTGCAGATACTGCGTTTTTTATGAATTAAAGATTTGTGGCAACCCTGCATCTAGCAAGCCCACTGGCACCATTTTTCCAACATTTTCTCGCATTGTATCTCTGTGCCACATTTTAGTAATTCTCACAGTATTTCAAACTTTTATATTATTATTGAATTTGTTATGGTGATTTGTGATTTTTGCTGTCACTATGGCAAAAAGATGACTCACTGAAAGCTCAGGTGAGGGTTAGCATTTTTTAGAAATAACATTTCTAAATTAATATATACTTTTTTTTAGACATAATGCTATTGCACACTTAATAGACTACAGTACAGTGTAACCAGCTCTTTTTCTGAAGTATAATTGATCTAAAATATAGTATTTTAAATCAGTTACAGATATACGGCAAAGTGATTCAGGTATATACATGTATTTTTTCAGATTCTTTTCCATTATAGATTATTACAAGATTGAATGTATTTTCCTATGCCATAGAGTAAATCCTTATTATTTATATGTTTTATATATAGTGGTGTGTATCTGTTAACCTCAAACTAATAAATTATCCCTCACCAGCTTCTCCTTCACGTTTGGAAACCATAAGTTTGTTTTCTATGTCTGTAAGTCTGTTTCTGTTTTGTAAGTAACTTCATTTGTATTATTTCTTAGATTCCACATGTAAGTAACATAACATCTGTCTTTGTCTGATTTACTTCTCTCGGTATGATTGATAATCTCTAGGTCCATCCATGTTGCTGCAAATGGCAATATTTCATGGTTTTTTTTATGGCTGAGTAGTATTCTGTTGTGGATATCTATCACATTTTCTTTATCCATTCATCTGTTGAATGGCATCGCTTCTGTGTCTTGTCTATTGTAAATAGTGCTGCTATGAACATTGCTTAGTTTCATTCAGTTAGACAAGGCTGTGGTCTGTGTGGTTAGACTGACTAGTTTTCTGTGATTATGGTTTCAGTGTGTCTGCCCTCTGAGGCCTTCTCATAACACCTACCCTCTTACTTGGGTTTCTCTTACCTTGGACGTGGGGTATCTCTTCATGGTTGCTCCAGCAAAGCACAGTCACTGCTCCTTACCTTGGAAGACAGTTATCTCCTCAGGGCCAACCCTCCTGACCTTGAACGTGGAGTAGCTCCTCTTGGCCCTCCTCTGCCCATGCAGCCGCTGCTCCTTGGACGTGGGGGTTGCTCCTCTCGGCCACTGCCCCTGACCTCGGGTGTAGAGTAGCTCCTCCCAGCCGCAGCCACTGACCTTGGACGTGGGGTAGCTCCTCTCCGCTGCCCCTGACCTCAGACATGGGGTAGCTCCTCTCAGCTGCCGCCTCTGACCTTGGGTGAGGGGTAGCTCCTCTAGGCCACACTTCTGCATGGTCCATTGCAGCCAGCACGCTTCTCCGCGGTCAAAGATGGAGAAGCACTATACAGTCAGCAAAAACAAGACCAGGAGCTGACTGTGGCTCATATGAACTCCTTATTGCCAAATTCAGACTTAAATTGAAGAAGTAGGGAAAACTACTAGACCATTCAGGTATGACCTAAATAAAATTCCTTATGATTATACAGTGGAAGTGAGAAATAGATTTAAGGGACTAGATCTGATAGAGTGACTGATGAACTGTGGATGGAGATTTGTAACATTGTACAGGTGACTGATAGGGATCAAGACCATCTCCATNCTTCATGGGAAATAAATGGGGAAACAGTGGAAACAGTGTCAGACTTTATTTTTCTGGGCTCCAAAATCACTGCAGATGGTGACAGAAGCCATGAAATTAAATGGTGCTTACTCCTTGGAAGAAAAGATATGACCAACCTAGATAGTATATTCAAAAGCAGAGACATTACTTTGCCGACTAAGGTCCATCTAGTCAAGGCTATGGTTTTTCCTGTGGTCATGTATGGATGTGAGAGTTGGACTGTGAAGAAGGCTGAGCACCAAAGAATTGATGCTTTTGAACTGTGGTGTTGGAGAAGACTCTTGAGAGTCCCTTGGACTGCAAGGAGATTCAACCAGTCCATTCTGAAGGAGATCAACCCTGGGATTTTTTTGGAAGGAATGATGCTAAAGCTGAAACTTCAGTACTTTGGCCACCTCATGAGAAGAGTTGACTCATTGGAAAAAACCCTGATGCTGGGAGGGATTGGGGGCAGGAGGAGAAGGGGACGACCGAGGATGAGATGGCTGGATGGCATCACGGACTCAATGGACGTGAGTCTGGGTGAACTCCGGGAGTTGGTGATGGACAGAGAGGCCTGGCGTACTGCGATTCATGGGGTCGCAAAGAGTCGGACACGACTGAGTGACTGAAATGAACTGAACTGAACTGAACAATATTATGTTAGCTTCTGCTGCACAGCAAAGTGAATCAGTTATAAACATATACCTACTCTTTTGTAGAATCCCATCCTATTTAGTTCCTCAAACTAAATTGGAGCAGAAAAAGAGTCAAGAACCACTGCTTAAGGTGCCAAAGCAGAGAAAATAAAATATCTGTCAGAAACTATAAGAATAAGAAATATGTCTTGTGATGTGTTGCAGAGAAGTGGAACAGTGCTTCTCAAATCTTGGAAAATAAGACTCTTTCTATGGGCTGCTTGTACACATTTAGACTCAGGGATCAAGACTGTGAGTTGTGGGACATCACTTAAGGATAGCTTCACAAGGGAGCTGGAGTGAACACATCCCCCAAGGAGGCAGCTTGGAGAGGGCCCTGGGCTCAGGACTGGGACCATGCCTGACCTGCCCAGGACTGGTCAGCTTGGGTTCCTCAAGCTGCTTCTGTTCCTCCCAATCCCTTCTAGCTCCAGGAGCTTCTGATCCCAGCTAACATGTTGCTGGAATAGCCAGTTGTCCCCCAAGTCCCCACTCTCTATTGCTACCAATGCTCCCTCGAATCACGAGGGCGCTGGCTATGTTTCCACTTTCCTGGCTGAGCTCAGCTCCTGCCAAGGATCTGAGTAACCCTCCTCCCCAGTCCTTGTTGACAGTTTGGATTTCCTGTTTCTCCCTGTCTTTTCCTTGTGTGCTGGGAAAGCCAGTGAAAAACAGCCCTGCTTAGAAGAAAGAATTGCAGTGGCAAGGGGATTTAGAATAGGGCCTCTTCCCACCCAGCCATCTTTGCACCCTTTCCCTGGATCATTTCAGATTTTCTTCCAGTAGGAAGTGTGTGCTGCCAAAGGCAGTGGCGGGTTGTGCTTTGCACTCACAAGGAGGACGCAGGGAGCATGATGATTCTGCTGCCTCAGCAGGAGATGCACCAGCACTGAGGGCTGCCTGGCCTGCAAAAAAGGCTCAGGCACCTGCTGCATTTTCCACGTCTAAGGAATGTGCACAGGAGCACAGAGGTCTATGGGGCTGCTGCCTCCATGTGTTAGGGATGTGCGTGGGCTCATGAGTGTGCATACAGCAGGCTATGCAGTGGGCATCCAACATACATAGTGTGTGAGGCAGTGTGCTGAGATCCAGGCAGACTGCCCATAGTTAGAATGTGGCCTTGAGCAAGGAAACCTACTTGATCCCTAGTCCTTTTACTGCCATCTGAAGATAGATGGTTATATGTGTGTGTGCATATTTTATTTATATATATGTTTATATATGTGTGTGCTATATGCACACACACATATATATTTGCATACACATATGCTATATGTGTGTATATTATATGTGTATATATGTATATATATACACACACATACATACACATAGGCTTACCAGGTGGCACTAGTGGTAAAGAGCTCACCTGCCAATACAAGAGGCATAAGACAAATGGTTCAGGAAGATCCCCTGGAGGAGGGCATGCAACCCATTCCAGTCTTCTTGCCTGGAGAATTCCATGGACAGAGAAGTCTTGTGGGCTACAGTCCATGAGATCACAAAGAGTGATTGAAGCAACTTTTCAGGCAAGCGTGTGTGTGTGTGCGTGTGTGTGGGGGTCTTTTAATTTAAAACAAAACTCCAAGGCAATATTCCCCAGGTGCCAGTCCCTGTGTGGTACCCAGCACTGATGAAGTTTTCATGGGCCCCTGTCAAAACAGACAAAGCAGGACAATGGAATTGCAGAAACAAAATATAATCATGTTGCGATTATGTACTCCTTACTTTTTGGTGGAAAATATTCTTTCTCTAATCAAATCATGGTGACACTAAAGGATTTTTTTTTTAATTAAGTTCTTATTGGCAAAATTAAAAGATACCATTCACCCCCCCTTTTAATATGCTGCTTTGTGAAAATGTGGAAACTACTAATGTGATGGGTAAAATTCCATTAGGGGGTAATGTATTTGGATTTTATACTGTGTATTTTTTGAGGCCAGGGAAGTCGGGTTTTTTTTTTTTTTTTTAAGCAAGCCTTTACTGGGGCCCATGCTGCAGGAGAGGGTGGGAGTGGGTGGCTGAGAACAACCAATTCCCTTGCTGCTTGCTCCCTGACAAGGCTGTATATTGTCACCCTGCTTATTTAACTTCTATGCAGAGTACATCATGAGAAATGCTGGACTGGAAGAAACACAAGCTGGAATCAAGATTGCTGGGAGAAATATCAATAATCTCAGATATGCAGATAACACCACCCTTATGGCAGAAAGTGAAGAGGAACTAAAAAGCCTCTTGTTGAAAGTGAAAGAGGAGAGTGAAAAAGTTGGCTTAAAGCTCAACATTCAGAAAACGAAGATCATGGCATCTGGCCCCATCACTTCATGGGAAATAGATGGGGAAACAGTAGAAACAGTGTCAGACTTTGTTTTTTTGGGCTCCAAAATCACTGCAGATGGTGACTGCAGCCATGAAATTAAAAGGCGCTTACTCCTTGGAAGAAAAGTTATGACCAACCTAGATAGTATATTCAAAAGCAGAGACATTACTTTGCCGACTAAGGTCCGTCTAGTCAAGGCTATGGTTTTTCCTGTGGTCATGTATGGATGTGAGAGTTGGACTGTGAAGAAGGCTGAGCGCCGAAGAATTGATGCTTTTGAACTGTGGTGTTGGAGAAGACTCTTGAGAGTCCCTTGGACTGCAAGGAGATCCAACCAGTCCATTCTGAAGGAGATCAACCCTGGGATTTCTTTGGAAGGAATGATGCTAAAACTGAAGCTCCAGTACTTTGGGCACCTTATGCGAAGAGTTGACTCATTGGAAAAGACCCTGATGCTGGGAGGGATTGGGGGCAGGAGGAGAAAGGGACGATCTTACTCCTTGGAAGAAAAGTTATGACCAACCTAGATAGTATATTCAAAAGCAGAGACATTACTTTGCCGACTAAGGTCCATCTAGTCAAGGCTATGGTTTTTCCTGTGGTCATGTATGGATGTGAGAGTTGGACTGTGAAGAAGGCTGAGCGCAGAAGAATTGATGCTTTTGAACCGTGGTGTTGGAGAAGACTCTTGAGAGTCCCTTGGACTGCAAGGAGATCCAACCAGTCCATTCTGAAGGAGATCAACCCTGGGATTTCTATGGAAGGAATGATGCTAAAACTGAAGCTCCAGTACTTTGGCCACCATATGCGAAGAGTTGACTCATTGGAAAAGAGTCTGATGCTGGGAGGGATTGGGGGCAGGAGGAGAAGGGGACGACCGAGGATGAGATGGCTGGATGGCATCATGGACTCAATGGACGTGAGTCTGAGTGAACTCCGGGAGTTGGTGATGGACAGGGAGACCTGGCGTACTGCGATTCATGGGGTCGCAAAGAGTCGGACACGACTGCGCGACTGAACTGAACTGAACTGAACTTGCTCCCTGAGTGTTGTCTTGAATGGAGAGGATTTTCTTTGTGTGACCTATGGCCTTGGGATTCAGAAGTGTCCCAACAGGATGGGTCCATGTTTGCCCTTCAAATTTCATGAGTTCCTGGCTAGTGGATATATTGAATTTTCAGGGTATGGTTTCTGCATCTTAATGTGCAGAACTTGGATTCACTCCTGTAAATGATACCAGTTTGGGATTTCGATTTCTGTGAGGTGACATTTTTTAAATTTATTTTTTATTGAAGGATAATTACTTTACAGAATTTTGCTGTTTTCTGTCAAACCTTAACTTGAATCAACCATAGGTATACATATATCCCCTCCCTTTTTGAAACTCCCTCCTATCTCCCACCCCATCCGACCCCTCTAGATTAATACAGAGCCCCTGTTTGAGTTTCCTTAGCCATACAGCAAAATCTTGTTGGCTATCAATTTCACGTAGGGTAACGTAAGTTTCCATGTTACTCATTCCATGCATCTCACCATCTCTTCCCCTCTCCCCATATCCATAAGTCTATTCTCTGTCCATAAGTCTATTCTCTGTCATAAGTCTATTCTTTATGTCTCTTTCTCCATTGCTCTCCTATAAATAAATTCTTCAGTACCATTTTTCTAGATTCCATATATATATGTTAGAATATGATATTTATTTTTCTTCTGACTCACTTCACTCTGTATAACAGGTTGTAGGTTTGTCCACCTCATCAGAACTGACTCAAATGCATTCCATTTTATGGCTGACTAATATTCCATTGTGTATATGTACCACAACTTCTTTATCCTTTCATCTGTTGATGGACATCTAGGTTACGCCCATGCTCTAGCTATTGTAAATAGCACTACAATGAACAATAGGATATGTGTCTTTTTCAATTTTGTTTTCCTCAGAGTGTATGCCTAGGAGTGGGATTGTAGGGTCATATGGTGGTTTTATTCCTAGTTTTTAAAGGAATCTCCATACCGTCTTCCACAATCACAGACAGCTAGCTAATCTGATCACACGGACCACAGACTTGTCTAATACAATGAAACTAAGCCATGCCATGTGGGGACACCTAAGACAGACAGGTCATGGTGGAGAGGTCTGATAGAATGTGGTCCACTGGAGAAGGGAATGGTAAACCACTTCAGTATTCTTGCCTTGAGAACCCCATGAACAGTATGAAAAGGCAAAAAGAGAGGACACTGAAAGATGAACTCTCCAGGTCAGTAGGTGCTCAATATGCTACTGGAGAAGAGTGGAGAAATAATTCCAGAAAAAATGAAGAGATGGAGCCAAAGCAAAGGCAATGCCCAGCTGTGGATATGACTGTTGATGAAAGTAAAGTCCGATTCTGTAAAGAGCAATATTGCATAAGAATCTGGAATGTTAAGTCCATGAATCAAGACAAATTGGAATTGGTCAAATAGGAAATGACAAGAGTGAACATCGACATTCTAGGAATCAGTGAACTAAGACAGACTGGAATGGGTGAATGACCATTATATCTACTATTGTAGGCAGAAATCCCTTAGAAGAAATAGAGTAGCCATCATAGTCAACAAAGAGTCCAAAATGCAGTACTTGATGCAGTCTCTTAAACAACAGAATGATCTCTGTTCGTTTCCAAGGCAAACCATTCAATATCACGGTAACCCAATTCTATGCCATGACCAGTAACCCTCAAAAAGCTGAAGTTGAACAATTCTATGAAGACCTACAAGACCTTTTAGAACTAAAACCCAAAATAAAAGATGTCCTTTTCATTATAGGGGACTGGAATGCAAAAATAGGAAGTCAAGAAACACCTGGAGTAACAGGCAAATTTGGACTTGGAGTACAGAATGAAGCAGGGAAAATGCTAACAGAGTTCTGTGAAGTGAATGCACTGGTCATAGCAAACACACTCTTCCAACTATGCATAGAGAAGATTCTACACATGGATATCACCAGATGGTTGACATTGAAATCAGATTGATTATATCCTTTGCTGCCAAAGATGGAGAAGCTCTATACAGTCAGCAAAAGCAAGAATGGGAGCTGACTGTGGCTCAGATCATGAACTTATTGCCAAATTCAGACTGAAATTGAAGAAAGTGGAGAAAACCACTGGATCATTCAGGTATGACCTAAATCAAATCCTTATGACTATACAGTGGAAGTGAGAAATAGATTTAAGGGACTAGATCTGATAGACAAAGGGCCTGATGAACTATGGATGGAGATTTGTGACATTGCACAGGAGACAGAAATCAAGATCTTCCCGAAGAAAAAGAAATGTAAAAATGCAAAATAGCTGTCTGAGGAGGCATTACAAATAACTGTGAAAAGAAAGGAAGCAAAAAACAAAGAAGAAAAGGAAAGATATACCCATTTGAATGCAGAGTTTCAAAGAATAGCAAGGAGACACAAGAAAGCCTTCCTCAGCGATCAATGTGAAGAAATAGAGAAAACATCGGAATGGGAAAGACTAGAGATCACTTCAAGAAAATTAGAGATACCAAA
>SJXQ01004346.1:21733-36896 GCA_006408695.1 Aepyceros melampus | reverse complement strand
AGATAGCATATTAAAAAGCAGAGACATTACTTTGCCAACTAAGGTCTGTCTAGTCAAGGCTATGGTTTTTCCAGTTGTCGTGTATAGATGTGAGAATTGGACTGAAGAAAGCTGAATGCCGAAGAATTGATGCTTTTGAACTGTGGTGTTGGAGAAGACTCTTGAGAGTCCCTTGGACTGCAAGGAGATCCAACCAGTCCATTCTGAAGGCTATTGGCCCTGGGATTTCTTTGGAAGGAATGATGCTAAAACTGAAACTCCAGTACTTTGGCCACCTCATGAGAAGAGTTGATTCATTGGAAAAGACTCTGATGCTGGGAGGGATTGGGGGCAGGAGGAGAAGGGGACGACCGATGATGAGATGGGTGGATGGCATCACTGACTCGATGGACGTGAGTCTGAGTGAACTCCGGGAGCTGGTGATGGACAGGGAGGCCTGGCGTGCTGCAATTCATTGGGTCGCAAAGAGTCGGACAGGACTGAGCGACTGAACTGAACTGAAAAGTAAAACGCAGAACAATAATACTTTTAGAAGAAAACATAGGAGAAAATATTTGTCACCTGGGGTTAGGAAAAGAGTTCATGGTATAACCAATATGATAATTAAGGAAAAAAATAATTCGACTTAACATTAAAGATGTTTGCTCCATGAAAGATACTGTTAAAAGAATGAAAAGATAAGCTATGTTTTGTGTGTGTGTGCTCAGACATGTCCAACTCCTTGTCACCCAATGGACTGTAGCCCACCAGGCTCCTCTGTCCATGGGATTTTCCAGGTAAGAAATACTGGAGTGGGTTGCCATTTCCTCCTCTAGGGGATCTTCCCAATCCAATATGCTGACCCACATCTCCTGCATTGGCAGGTGGGTTTTTCACAACTGAGCTACCTGGAAAGCCCAAGAAGATAAACTACAGACTTGGAAAAATATTTGCAAATCACTGTCAACAAAGGACTTACATCTGGACTGTATAAAGAACTCTCAAAATTCAACAGTAAGAATGAAACAATCTGATTTTCTTAAAAAGGGCAAAAGACTTGAATAAATATTTCATCAAAGGGAAGGCAAATTAGCACATGAAAAGACATTCAATCAATAGAAACAAATTGAATGAAAATTAAACCCATAATGAGATACCACTGCAATTTATTAGAGTGGACCAAAAAAAAAAAAAAAAAGCACCTGATAATACCAAGTGATGGCTATGGGAGGTTGTCATCGAGAAGATGTGGGTTGACCCATGAGCCGGACCGGGGAGCTGAAGGCTCTTCCCCATCCTTGGAATGTATGTTCTGATCCCCGCTGTGGGACTGTTCCCAGGACAGAGCCTTGAAAGAGGTAGTTGTGGCTGAAGCCATCTGGACACTATAGTGATGGGACCCCATTGAAGCCTCTGTATAAAATTTTATGATTCTGACCATTGCGCACAGAGATCTATCTACTCATTTTGTGTCCGTCCAAGAAAAGCTTTGGAAGTAAGTTCTCCTACCAATCTAGAATGGTCTACCTCTTTCTTCAGACTCTCTTTGCCCCTCTGTGTACAGGAGCCAGTCTGAGATCTCATCTGAGAAAGTCCCACAATTGTAAACCCAACAGCGGAGAGTGTGGAGCAGTAGGAACGCTCATCCACTGTCGGTGGGATTTTAAAATGGTACAGTCTCTCTGGAGAACACTTTGATAGTTTCCTCACAGTTGAATATCAGTCCTAGATGTTCTTTGGAAGGACAGATGCTGAAGCTGAGGCTCCAGTACTTTGGCCACCTTGTGCAAAGAATTGACTCATTGGAAGAGACCCTGATGCTGGGAGGGATTGGGGGCAGGAGGAGAAGGGGATGATAGAGGATGAGATGGCTGGATGGCATCACCGACTCTATGGATGTGAGTGTGAGCGAACTCCGGGGGTTGGTGATGGACAGGGAGGCCTGGTATGCTGTGATTCATGGGGTCACAAAGAGTTGGACACACTGAGAGACTGAACTGAGCTGATCCTGTGATAGCAGTCCTGCTCCTGGTTGTTTATGCTAGAGAAATGAAAACTTGTGTTCACAGAATAATTTGTGCATGAATATTTGTAAGAGTTCTACTCACAACTGCTAAAGTTGGTAAAGGAACCAAATGTCCTTCAGCGGATGAATAGACGAGCAGAATGTGGTGCGCACATCCAATGGAATACTCTCAGCAATTAAAGAGGAGCGGACTCTTGGTACATGTGACTCCGATGGATCTCAATGCACTACAGGGAATAAAAGAAGCCACTTGAAATATTCCATTCATGTGAAGTTCTTGAAAAGAAGACGACTGTGGCACATGACAAAGACTAGGTCAGTTGCTGGCAGGTATTAGAGATGTGGGCGGGGTGGCTACAACAGCAAGGGGGTATTGTGGGGGGAGGTGATGGGCTTCTTCTGTATTTTGATTGTGGTTGTAGTTACATGAACCTATGAACATGTTACATAGAATTTATAGAACTGCAGGTATAAAATAAAAGGCAATTTTAGCTAAAGAGCTAAAAAATAGTAAGTACAGTCACTATTCTTGTATTTATTTTTAATTACAAATATATTTCCAAAATGCATTCTTGTTGCAAAAACAATAGTTTGTTGTCTACACCTGTGTCTCTATTTCTGCTTTGCAGATAAGTTCATCTGCACTGTGAGGGGATGACCCGGGAGACTGGGATTCAGACATGTGCACTGTTGACTGCTCTTGTTGTTTAGGCGCTCAGTGGTGTCCGACTCTTTTATGACCCCATGGACTGTGGCCCATCAGGCTCGTTCTGTCCGTGGGATCTCCCGGGCAAGAATACTGGAGTGGTTGCCATTTCCTTCTCCAGGGGAGTCTTCCTGATGCAGGGATCAAGCCCACGTCTTGTGCCTTGGCAAGCAGACTGTACCGCCGAGCCACTGGGAGCTCCACTCAGTGCTCTGTGGTGACCTAAACGGGAAGGTCATCTTAAGCAGGGGGCATATTTATATACACGTATAATGAGTCACTTGGCTGCACAGCAGAACCAACACAAGCTTGTAAACCAACTGTTCTCAAAAGAAAAAAGGCAGTAATAAAGGTGCAACTGAGGCTCCTACACCACCTTGACAAAACCCATCAATTTCCCTCCCTCCCCAGGGGGAACCTCTCTTGCCAGTTCATCTCTTTCTTTTTTTTTTGGAATTTTACTTCAAAAGCTCAACTCTTAATGATAAAATAAGTGAGATTAAACGAGGAAGAGCATCTCAGTCATTTAAATACGTGGAAAATCGGTGCAAAGGAGGTGATGATGCCATTATTATGACATAGTGGGCACACACATGTGTATCTACCTTCAATGAGTTTATTTTTAAAATTGCTTTCTGTTACCAGCCACCACCCTCACTCACACTCAACTCTGTTCATCTCATGCTGTTCCTTTTCTGTGACTTATTTCCTGCCTTCTAAGCCTTCCCATCTCAAATCTCCCTCATCAATCACGAACTATCACAAAATCAGTCTTAGGGCAGATGTTATGAACAGACACTCAACAGATGCAGAACTACAGCCGAAGCAAATCACCCCCTTTTGATCGGCTGGTCCCTGGCACTCGTGTCTGGGATATTCCCCGTGCCATCTTTCACCTAGTGTCTCTGACGAAACGCACGGATTTCTCTTATTTCTGTTTTTAAATCTGGGTTCCATCTTCCAAGTTCTGACCATCTCTCTTGTTTCCGTGTGGGGTCCTTCCAGGCCGAGCTGGCTGTGGCACCTGTTTGGAACACCCTGGGGGCCTCCCTTGTTGGTCAGCCCCTGTGGACAAGCTCTGCTAACGTAAAGCAAAGCACGGCCTAGACGCAAGCCACAGGCATAGCCCATCTTTCCTCCTGTCTTGCCTGTCCACATTTTGGATTGTTTTTCCTCTTTGCTCAATCATAGATGGTATCTCTATGCTGCCACTAACTCAACCATATTTTAATCACATTAGTTAGTCCAATTGTCAAGTGGCAAAAAATAGATTAGCAGCTTGAATAGTTGAGCTGTATGGTTATTTCATCATCAGTGGCTGTAATGGTTCAGTGATTATAATGGGATCAGATTGAATATTTAGCATCCAATCCATTGAATAGAAATTGACCTAAAACAGTCAATTTGGCCTCTCAGTGAGAGCCAGCCTCTGTCCTTATTTTTAAGCATCACCTCTCTCAGTAAGATCACAAGGCTGCTTTCCACGATCATGTATTATGATTTGTGTCCTGATTTACATGAATTTTTTTTGGTAAACACTGTCATGTAACAGCCATATTCACAGATGGTAATGAGCTATGTGATTATAAGTGATATTTTTCTAGTTCCTCAAATTCCTGTATATTATATTTATTTTACAACAAAGCAACAACCCAAAGAGAGACCACCTTTATGAATAGACCTGTGAAGAGAGAAGCTTCCTCCATATTTAAATCCACGAAAGGAGATGCCTTCTTTACTCTCTGACTATTTTTCCTAGCGCCCAGAGCAAGAACTGCGTATATTAATGGCAGGCACTCCCACTGGAGAAGGACACAAACCACACACGGCCCCAGATATGTGTGGGATGTCATGCAGTGTACTGTGCCCTTTATGGGTGTGAGATTTAGGAAAATCCTGCAGTGATTGTGTGAAACTCACACAGGGGTTTCACACAATTATTCTATCCTTATTTTAGAAGTAGGGAAATAGGCTCACAGTCAGGGACACCTCAAGTTTATACAGTGTCTCTGTGCAAGTGAAACCTCTAGGGAACACAGTTCTGTGACCTGGCTAGCAGGGCACAATCTCCACTTGTTGAAAAACTGTTTTGCAGTTAGCAACCTGTACAACTGTACATGGTGGCCCTACTCTGAAAAGTCAAGAAACTTACCCTGGGGCACAAATGAGAAATTAAAGTTTCACTGAATCTGAAGTTCCTGTTCTTGCTGTTTACACAAACTGCTTACTGGTAAATGAATAAAATCCATGCTGTCCTTACACTGAGAATATTCAGTGATCCAGACTCTAAAATATTGGAGGTAACAAAATACATGGAATGGTTTCTCCAAATTCAGCTCATATTGCCTCTGATTGAGAACTTCTTTATTTTTGCATGTTGTGGTTGACTTTAAATTCAGCTCAATCAAGCTCCAAAACCACCTCCCCCCGCCCCGACCACCTCCCAACCTCCTAACCCCAGGGGCCAAGTTCAACAATACGCTTGCTTTATTTCCTAGACAGGGCCCTGAAATATTGGCAGTGGCATCCGTAAAAACCACAATAACATTAAGAGAATTCAAAGAAACCGATTTTCTTTTAATAGCTCGTATATCCTACACTTTCCAAAAATATCTCAGCTTTGTCTAATGCAGATTTATAACTTGACTCCTAATAAAGCTTTATTTCTCCCAAGTTGTGGTATTTAAAATTCACATGATGTAATGCTATTAACTAATGTTGCAATTTATTTCTATTTAAGGCATTATGCAAGGGAAACATAGAAGAATAGCTTAATGGGAGTGATTCAGAATGATATTAAGTGTTAATTAAAGCACAATAAAGTGATAATGAGCTTGATTTTCAGACCTGGGTTAGAGGTAAAATTTCCCTGAATTTTGACCACCTCTTTATTTTTTACAATGCTGTGCCCCTCTGAACATCCCCTCTTCTGCCTCGGTGTGATTTGGGTCCATGATTCACTATTTATGCCTTCAAGGGTTTTCTTTAGGGGGATGTAGAGCCAGATAGAGTTTCCCTGGTGGCTCAGTGGTAAAGAATCTGCCTGCAATGCAGGAGCTGCAAGAGACACGGGTTTGAACCCTAGAGGGCATGGCAATCCACTCCAGTATTCTTGCCTAGAGAATCCCATGAACAGAGAAGCCTGGCAGGCTACGGTTCATAGGGTCACAAAGAGTTGGACACGACTGAAGCAACTTAGCACGCATGAACGCATAGCCAGATGAGGCACCATATATCTGTTTTATTAACAAATGGGCAAATGTCTGGCATAGCCAGGCAAACTTTCTGGCATAAAACACATCTGAAGAACATGTGCCCAGTAGAACGCAGGTACATGTTACTGGAAGACATACAGCACAGTGCTCACCGGGGCACGTTTGCGGCAGCCCAGACGAGGGAACCACCTAAGCGCCACCGGCCGCGGAACGCACACTGCTAGACTCCCCGTGCAGCTGGCGCCCCGTGCGCCATGCCTCTCTCGCCTCTCCTCCTTGAGGTCTGCCGAGTTTAGCTGATTCCAAAATGCGTACCAGGTCCTTTCAGAGTGAATGCATCCCTGCGGTGCTCATGGGTGCTCCTTGCTCCCACCCAGCTGGCCTGTGAAAATCAAGCAGCATGCTGCCTCTGAGCCGTTGGTCACCCATTTCACTGGGTGAAATGCAGAAACCAACTCTGGTTGCAGATCAAGTATCAGAGACTGCTTTTTCCACTCGAAGCCCTGGGGGAGTTAAAGGAAGGGGGAACATTACATCCTGCTCTGGGCCTACTGTGTTAAATGAGACCATACAAAGCCCTTGGAACCAGGTAACCGCTTGATACATATTGGTAACTACTTTGACCATACTTTGCCGACATTTACATGTTAGTAAACTACTTTTACTTTGTAAAAGAGAGGAACAGCATGTAATGAAAACATCCTACTTCTTGATATTTCCTCAAAAGTTCAAGGAAAAAAAAAGAATCTATTCCCTTCCTGTCTTCAATGGCTCCCTAACAGAATAAGCGATTTAGTAAGTCATTTAAACCCAAACCCCTCCCCACCCCACCCCACCCATCAGACGCTGCAGACTGTGGACTAGGAGTCAAATCTAGCCCACCACCTGACTTTTGTAAATACGAGTTTTACTGGAACGCAGCAGCATCAATTTGTTCACACGTTGTGGCTGCTTTTGTGCCTTAAGAGCAACAGTGTAGTTATGACAGAGGCAGTATGGCCAACAATCCCTTGAGTCCTTTGGTCCTCCACAAAAAGTGTTTGCTCACCCCTTTTTAGCCCCATCTTCCCTCCAGGTCTCACCCCAAAGAGGCTCTCCTCCCAGATCAGTGATTTCTCTCCTGCCCCCAGCTTTTCACTCACGTGGTCCTTCTACCCAGAGTTACCTTTCAGCTGTGCCTTTCTTTCAAAAGCTTATTCATTTTCTTCCCCCAGACTTTCTGAGATATAATTGACATATGACATTGTATAAGTTTAAGATGCACTTGTGACAATTTGATACTTTTGTATATTGCAAAGTGATAACCACAATAAGGTTAGTTAACATATCCATCACCTCACTTAACTATATACATACATATATATATATATATTTTTTTTTTTTTTTGGTGTGTGGTAATAACATCTAAGTTCTACTCTCTTAGCAACTTTCAAGTATACAATGCAGTGTGGTTAGCTATAGTCACTGTGCTTTATGTTAGGTCCCCACAACTTACTCATAACTGGAAAATTTATACCCTTTTACCTATGTCTTCTCATTACTTCTACTCCCCAACTCCTGGAAACCACCATTGTACTTTCTGTTTCTCTAAGTTCAGCATTTTTAGCTTCCATATATAAATGGTATCAAGGAAATGGCAACCTACTCCAGTATTCTTTTCTGGAGAATCCCATGGCGCGAGGAACCTGGCAGGCCATAGTCCATGGGGTTGCAAGAGTTGGACACGACTTAGTGACTAAACCATAATCCATGATATCAAGTGATATCATACTTATATGACATCACTTACATATAAGTAAAGAATTTGTCTTTACCTTTAGGGCTTATTTCACTTAGCATAATGCCCTCAAGTTCTGATTATGTTGTTACAAATGTCAGGATTTTCTTTTTTATGTCTGACTAATATTCTGCAGTGTGTGTGTGTGTGTGTGTGTGTGTATCACACTGTCTCTATTCCTTCTTGCATTGTTGGACACTTAGGTTGTTTGCATGTATACTTTGGTTGTTATAAATCATGCTGCAGTGAATGGGTGTAGATGTTGAGATACTGATTTCATGTCCTTTGGATGCGTTCCCAGATATGGGATTGCTAAGTTATATTCTAGTCATACTTTGATTTGTTGAGAAATTTGCCTACTGGTTTCCATCATGGCTGTATCAGCTTCTATCAGACCAACAATCCACAGCAGTGTCCTCTTGTCCACATTCTCATCAACACTTGTTATCTCTTTTCTTTTTGGTAATAGCCATTCTAGCAGGTATGAAGTGATATATCTTTGTGGTTTTGATTTGGATTTCCATGAAGATTAGTAATTTTGAGCATTTTTAATCTACAGGGTGGACATTTGTATGTCTTCTTTGGAAAAATGCCTATTCATATTTTCTGATCATTGAAAATCAGATTATTTGTTTTATCCTCAGATATGCAGATGACACCACCCTTATGGCAGAAAGTGAAGAAGAACTAAAGGGACTTTTGATGAAAGTGAAAGAGGAGAATGAAAAAATTGGCTTAAAACTCAACATTCAGAAAACTAAGATCATGGCATCCAGTCCCATCACTTCATGGCAAATAGATGGGGAAACAGTGGAAACAGTGTCAGACTTTATTTCTGTGGGCTCCAAAATCACTGCAGATGGTGACTTCAGCCATGAAATTGAAAGACACTTTCTCCTTGGAAGAAAAGCTGTGACCGACCTATACAGCATATTAAAAAGCAGAAACATTGCTTTGCCGACAAAGGTCCATCTAGTCAAAGCTGTGATTTTTTCAGTAGTCATGTATGGATGTGAGAGTTGGACTATAAAGAGAGCTGAAGTGAAGTGAAGTCACTCAGTTGTGTCTGACTGTTTGTGACCCCATGGACTGTAGCCTACCAGGCTCCTCAGTCCATGGAATTTTCCAGGCAAGAGTACTGGAGTGGGTTGCCATTTCCTTCTCCAGATAAAGAAAGCTGAGTGCTGAAGAATTGATGCCTTTGAACTATGGTGTTGGAGAAGACTCTTGAAAGTCCCTGGGACTGCTAGGAGATCCAACCAGTCTGTCCTAAAGGAAATCAGTCCTGATTATTCATTGGAAGGACTGATGCTGAGGCTGAAACTCCAATATTTTGGCCACCTGATGTGAAAAACTGACTCATTGGAAAAGACCCTGATGCTGGGAAAGATTGAAGGCAGGAGGAGAAGGGGAGACAAACGATGAGATGGTTGGATGGTATCACTGACTTGATGAACATGAGTTCGAGCAAGCTCCGGGAGTTGGTGATGGACAGGGAGACCTGGTGTGCTGCAGCCCATGGGGTCGCAAAGAGTTGGACATGACTGAGTGATTGAACTGACTAACTGAGCTGAGTTATATGAATCCCTTATGTATTTTGGCTTAGCTCCTTATCTGATACATGGCATGTGTATATTTGTCCATTTCCATAGGTTGCCTCTTCAATTTTCTTGATTGTTTCTTTTCCTGTGCAGAAGCTTATAAATCTGTTGGAGTCCCGCTAGTTTATTTTTGCTTTTATTGCTTTTGCTTTTAGTGTCATGTCAACAAAAAATCACTTTCAAGACCAGTGTCAAGGAGGTTTCCCCCTATGTTTTCTTTTAAAAGGTTTACAGTTTCAGGCCTTTCATTTTAGTCTTGAATCCACTTCAAGTCAATTTTCATGCCAGGTGTAAGATAGGTTACAGTTTTCTTCTTTTGTGTGTGAATACTCAGTTTTCTCAAGACCAGTTATTGAAAAGACTGTGCTATCCCCACTGTATAGTCTTCTCTCTCTTGTTGAATATTAGTTGACTGTATGTGCATGGGTTTATTTCTAGGCTCTTGATTCTGTTTTATTCGTCTGTGTCTGTTTTTATGCCAGTACCATGCTGCTTTAGTTACGATAGCTTTGTGATATAGTTTGAAATCAGTGCATGTGATGCCTTCGGCTTTGTTCTTTTTTCTCCAGATTGCTTTGGCTATTCTGTGTCTTTGTGGTTCCGTACACATTTTAGGATTCTGTTGTTGCTGTTGTTCAGTCACATTGTGACCCCTTGGACTTCAGCACGCCCGGCTTCCCTGTCCTTCACTATCTCCCGGAGTTTGCTCAGATTCATGCCCACTGATTTGGAAATGCTATCTAACCACCTCATCCTCTGCCACCCTCTTCTCCGTTTGCTTTCAATCTTTCCCAGCATCAGGGTCTTTTCCAGTGAGTCAGCTCTTCGCATCAGTGGCCAAAGTATTGGAGCTTCAGCTTCAGCATCTATCATTCCAAAGAATATTCAGGGTTGATTTCCTTTAGGATTGACTGGTTTGATTTCCTGTCAGTCTAATCGTTATTATTTTTATTCTGTTACATTTTAGTTTAGCTTGTCCTTGTTTTTTCCAGTTCCTTGAGCTATAACATTAAGTTGTTTATTTGAGGTCTTTCTTTTCTCTTAATGTAAGCATTTATCACTGTAAACTTTTTTCTTAAGAACTGTGCTTGCCACATCCTATAAGTTTCTGTATGTTGTGTTTTCCCTTTCACTTGTCTCAAGATACTTTCTGATTCCTCTTTTGATCTCATTTGACCCAGTACTTTTCAGGACTGTGTTGCTTAATGTATTTGTGGATTTGATCATTTCCCTCCTGTTCTTGACTTTTAGTTTCATCCATTATAGTCAGAAAAGATACTTGATATGATGTCAGTTTTCTTAAATTTCCTGGGGAGCATTCCATGCATGCTTGAGAAGAATGTGTATTTTGGTGCTGAATCTTGGTTTTCTTTAGTGCAGCCAGTCACTTCTTTTGAAGAATTTCGTCTACTTATGCTTAAAGTCCTTATTGATAGGTAAAGCCATGTAGTTCATTATTTCATGACTCTTTTTTTCCCCACTTCTTTTCTGCATCTGTGATTTATTTTTTTGTAGTTATATATTTTAATTCCCTTTTCTTTGTATTTTTGTATCTACTAAAGGTTTTTTCTTTGTGGTTACTGTGAGGCTTACATAAAACATCTCATTGATATAATGGTCTATTTTAAGCTGATAACAACTTCAACTGTATACAAAAACTATACACTTTTACTTCTCCTCACACTTTATGCTATTCTTGCCACACTTTACATCTTTTTATGTTACATATCCATTAAAAAGTTATAGCACTAGTTGTTTTCAGTATCATTGCTTTTTTAACTTTTATATCAGAAATAAAACCAGTACTATATTTGGGTATTCTGAATTTGACTGTATATTCAACTTTGCCAGTGAGTTTATACGCTCACATGTTTTCATGTTCCTTAGTATCCTTTAGTTTCAAACTGAAGAGCTCCCTGTAGCTTCAATCTGAAGAGCTCCCTGTAGCGTTTCTTATAAGATAGGCCTGGTGGAGATGAACCTCCTTAATTTTTGTTTGCTGGGGAATGTCTTTTATCTCTCCATCATTTCTGAAGGACAGTTTTGCCAGGTAGAGTATTACTTGGTCATGGATTTTAGATGAGTGCCCCATTGAAGGACAAAGACCCTGGGAAGCTTGGCCAGAATAGCTCCTCCGTTTACATAAGTGCAGTAAAGGAATGAACACACATGGGACTCAACCAGCTTGTGAAGGTCCAGCCCCAAAATTCAGGCCTCAGATATCAAGAGGGTTTTCAGAGACCATCCCCAGGTTGATGGCTCCTTTACTAGCATAAAGTCAGTGGCTCCTGACTCACTCCCCAAGGCAATAGGAGTGACAGGATTGGTAGAGAGTAGATTTTCACTGGGGGTTGTAAAAGCCACAGTCCCTAATGAGAAACAACTAGGGACTAGATCCAGAAAACCAGCCCAGTTGGTAACACCCTTGTAAAAGAGACTGATAAATAAATAAGCAAGCCATCCAGCTTTTCTTCTCCTCAGCAAATGAGATGGAACAGCTGGCCTTGGAAAGAGGCCCTGTGCTTTGTTAACTGGAAACAGATTAGCAAACTCAATAGGCTGACCGGTTTTTTTCAGGCTTGCGGCCTTGCAACTTTTGAAAAAGGGAATTTTTTGTTAAAAGTTTCTCTAGCAAGGGCCAGGCAACAAATGCCACTAGCCTGGCCTGAATGTTTCACGCCAGTGGGTAGAAATACTTTGGAGGGCTGGGGGGATTCTCATCTTTAACTTTCCTGTGGGTCTTTGACAAAAACCTCAGGGAATTCTATGGAGTGCATGTTGTCAGTATTTTAATCAGCTTCAGCTGTCAAAACTCTTGTAACCCGCCTCTTCTATTTAAAATGTGTCTTCTAGGCATAAAATAATTAAAGGTGCAGGGCATACAGCAGGCCCAGGGCCATCGCAATGTGACAGAACCCTATGGATGAAAGGTATTATTTCAGGAAGTTTTAAATATAAATTTTGTTTTGTCAGAAGGCTGCAGGGCACACATTTTCTATACTGTCAAGCTTGATAGTAACAATATTTATATTTCAAATAAAAAGATTAAATTGCAGTTTTATGTGTTTCTGCTTTTCGTCAAAAATTTTTTTTTTTTACTAGTTCATAGTGCTGTGTTCTTGGTATATCATCATCATACCTTTTTTTTTTTTGCTGACAATACTTTTATTTTATTGAAATATTTTGTCTTTCATTGTCAATCTCAGGATTGAAATAATGAAGGCAGACAGCTGCGCCACTCGGGTTTGGTTGTTTTACAAACATCTTGTTTTACACCTTGTCAAAGGTTTGATGAAGGAAACGCAAAACAACACAACCAAACCAAGTAACAGACGGGCTCAGACCAACATGTTTAGTGCGCATGATGGGGAGAGCTCAGGGTTCTCCACCTGGAGTCATGCGTGCGCCCTTTCATCTCAGGCGTTTGGAAAGCAGAGAGTGAGCAGGCAAGGCCAGCGAGCCCTAGGAAGGACGTTTACCGGGCATACTGCACAGGCTGCTTTCTGTCAAGGCTTGTTAGCTGCTACAGCTCAGGGTCTCCGAAGGGGCCAAGACATCCCGTGGAGCCTTCTGAGCTGCGGGAGCTGATGAGTTTCTGGTCTGGCTTGGTGTCAGTCCTTCATTATTGCACTTGACAGAGCTGTTTGGGGGCGATGTGCCCAATGCACGTCTGTCACACCTGCTGGACCCAGAGCCTGACTGTGGCCAGGGCTTCTGGGCTTGCTTGTGTTGAAATGAAGAAAGAATCCTTGCTTTCTTTAGGATGGTGGCTGCTTCTTTCAGAGTGTCCACGCCTTCTTCTCACGTAGCTCTCTTTGCTCCGCTGAGGGAGAGTCAACTGGTTGACCAGAACTCTTCTCTCTCATCCTCACCCCCAGTCCATGGAGTCTGACCTTTCTCAGTCGACTAGGTCCAAGGGTAGTACAGTCATCTCTGTGATCACAAATCACAGAGGAGCAGTTAATTTCTCCTTCCCCAAGGCAGACATCACTAATCAATGTCAGCACTTTAACACTCAACCAGCTGTCTCTCAGATTCCCTTGCAGCCCAGCTCTCTCATCAGTCACAGCCGATCATATTGGCCCCACCGGTTCCCTCTGCAGGACCTGGGGGGCCAGTCCAGGCATATATGTCTCAAGCCACCTCGGGACACAGGCAGCACGGCCGCTTCAGTGTTGCAGATCACGGCCTCAACCCAATCACGTTTTAACAGCATTTCAGTTCACAAAGTCCTTTCATATCCTGATCCCACATGGCAGCTTAGAGTCTTCAAAAACTCCAAGTGAAAGCTGCTAAGCAGAGTGTCACTCCTACCGCATTCTGTTGGTGAAAGGGAGGTGCAAGAGTGGCTCAGATTCCACACGGGAGGCAACTGCAATTGCGGCACGCACACACACTGGTAGGGAAGGAGCGGTGGAGGCTGTCTTTGGAATCTGGCTGTTACAAGACCACTTACCAATCTGGATTATGACACTTGACTCATATGGAAGGATTTCCTATTAGATCAGTTCAAAAGTGACCTTTTAGCCTTTGTGTTGAAACCCAGACTCTTTAGCATTACTATCAAAACATCTCCCTGTCTAGCCTCCATTTGCCCAGTGTCAAGCCGTGCTCTTTCAACGTATGAAAGTATGTCTTTGAAGCACTTAGTTTCCTCCAGTTCCTAATCTTCGCTCACCCCATGTGGTCACCTACTTATTCTTTAAGAGCCAGTTCTGATAAGTCTTACTTTCTGCCCCTAGCAGAGGCAGAATGACTTATTCCCCTCCCTTGGGCTCTTATGGGACCGTGGAAGGGAAGAGAAGAGAAAAGGGGGACAGAGGAAGTTATTTGCATGAATTGTGAGCAAGGGGGAAGGCCCTATAATTTAATGATTAGATGAACATAAAGATTCTAAAAAGTTTTCTTTTCCAGTGTGTACACACACACACACACAACACACACAACACACACAGACACTGAAGTTCAAAGGACAGAAGCTGAATCAGACCTTATTCTGGAAGGAAGTTTTTTTTTTTTCATATGTATAAACTACGCAGGTCTGGAAACCTATTGATAATATCACCCCATTTAAATTTATGCCAGCACAAAGACAGAAATATAGATCAATGGAACAAAATAGAAAGCCCAGAGATAAATCCACACACCTATGGACAGCTTATCTTCGACAAAGAAGGCAAGAATATACAGTGGATTAAAGACAATCTTTTTAACAAGTGGTGCTGGGAAAACTGGTCAACCACTTGTAAAAGAATGAAACTAGAACACTTTCTAACACCATACACAAAAATAAACTCAAAATGGATTAAAGATCTAAACATAAGACAAGAAACTATAAAACTCTTCGAGGAGAACATAGGCAAAACACTCTCTGACATAAATCACAGCAGGATCCTCTATGATCCACCTCCCAGAATACTGGAAATAAAAGCAAAAGTAAACAAATGGGATCTAATTAAAATTAAAAGCTTCTGCACAACAAAGGAAACTATAAACAAGGTGAAAAGACAGCCCTCTGAATGGGAGAAAATAATAACAAATGAAACAACTGACAAACAACTAATCTCAAAAATATACAAGCAGCTTATGCAGCTCAACTCCAGAAAAATAAATGACCCAATCAAAAAATGGGCCAAAGAACTAAATAGACATTTCTCCAAAGAAGACATACGAATGGCTAACAAACACATGAAAAGATGCTCAACATCACTCATTATCAGAGAAATGCAAATCAAAACCACAATGAGGTACCATTTCACACCAGTCAGAATGGCTGCGATCCAAAAGTCAACAAGCAATAAATGCTGGAGAGGGTGTGGAGAAAAGGGAACCCTCTTACACTGTTGGTGGGAATGCAAA
>SJXQ01004346.1:0-20941 GCA_006408695.1 Aepyceros melampus | reverse complement strand
GTGGCTGATTCATGTCAATGTATAGCAAAACAAATACAGTATTGTAAAGCAAAACAAACTAAAAAATAAAAATTAATTAAAGAAAAAAAAATAAATTTATGCCAGCATTTCCCAGACTACAAAACCCCGTGTGTCACATGCATGTCACGTGTCACCTTGCACATGGAAAGGAAGCTAGGGTATTGGTTACATGCTGCGATTCATGGGGTCGCAGAGAGTCGGACACGACTGAACTGAACTGAACTGAAGTCCGTCATTGTACTGGGCAAGTCTGACATCTGTCTCCTTTTATCCTTACATCTCACAGTCTTCAGTGGCAAAGAGTAGCTTAAGCAAAAGTGAAAGCATGACAGGAAGAAAGATACAAAGAGGTGTGACAGAAGCCGCAGAGAGGAAGGGCAGGCACGCCTCGCTGGGCACAGGGACTGCGGCCAGAATACCGTCGTGAGAGCAAGAAGTCCCCTCCCCCCAGGTGCTATCAGCTTCTGTGCCCAATTCCATACAGATGTCTCCCCTCTTTCTCTCTCCCTCTCTGCCTTTCATTTGTTGCAAACCAGGTTTCTTCAGCTCACTGCATGTGGCCCAAACATGGCTTATGCCATGGAAAACTTAATATTCTCCAGTGCCTCAACTTAAGACTCAGGGTTCCTATGGTTTTTTTTTTTTTTTTCAGTGACTGTATGCATGTGACTGCATGTCTGTTAGTGCATGTGGCTTTTTAAAACCTGAGCTTGATTTACCATGCTGTGTTAGTTTCAGGTACACAGCAGAGTGATTCAGTTACATGCAAATACATCTATTTTTTTTCAGGTTCTTTTCCCTTATAGGTTATTATGAAATATCTATCTTGATTTCATATTCCCAAGCAGGAGAGCCTGCCTGGTCCAGCTGGCCACACAACGTTTTCCCAGGACAAATGGCCACGTTTGGTCCAAGGGGATATGCCCACAGCGACAGGTCCGGGGACCCTCACTTGCCACCGAGTGGTTTTAGAGGCTCCTTCGTGTATTAGTGTGTCATGAGAGAGGACATTTTCAGGTGAAGGGTCATGGGATGGCTGGGAGGAGGTCGGAAGATGCTTACTTGTTACTCTTATTTTATAGACAAGAAAACGGCATTTCAGAGACTTTTGCTTTTGGAGAAACACTCTTTGTCAGACTTTACTTCAGCTCAACTTCTGCACGATCTAGTCACTATTTACAAATACCAGGCTTTTTGTTCTTTCTTTTTGTCAACTCACAGAGTGGACCATCATTATGACACAGACCATTGACGTTTGGGTTGACGAATCAGTGGCATGCCCAGTATAGAATATAAAAGACACTCCTTAAACTCCTGGAGGGGACATCATGAACCTGTGGTTTCACAATCAGGAATTCATAAGGATAGAAGTCACTAGAAAAAAAATGATATTTTTTCAAATAGGTGATTAATAGACTGAAATTACTGGCAAAGGAGGGTTATCAAGAGCCGAAGGAGTCATTCTTAAGCTTAAGTAATAATGTGTCACAGGGCGGTTTTCTGAGTTTTACTCCATTTAGAAAAGTCTGACAGAGCCCATTCTAGTTCACCTCTATCTGTCAAATACCTTTTAAGGCTTCATTGAGAAACTTAAGTAGTCTCTGTTGTAAAGAAGAAAAAAATGAAAAAAAAAAAAAAAACACAAAGCAAAATCAATATTCTAACATTGTCAAAGCATGGAGTGGGGATTTGTAGGGATTTATCATGTGGCTCTAACTCATTTTCCCAAGAAATATGCAAGAGGACTCACCCAAACACAGAGAAGACAGAACTCTTTGGAAAGCTGTAACCAAACTGTTTAAAAGGGACAGAAAAATAAATGGACTATTGCTTCTAGAGGGTTTCCCAAATGGCGCTCGTGCTAAAGAACCTGCCCGCCAGTGCAGCAGACCTAAGAGACACATGGGCTTGATCCATGGGTCGGGAAGATCCCCGGGAGGAGGAAATGGCAACCCACTCCAGGATGCTTGCCTGGAGAACCCCATGGAGGAAAGAGCCTGGAGGGCTACCGTCCACAGAGCCGCAAAGAGGCGGACTCGACTGAAGTGACTTAGCATGCATGCATTGCTTCCAGGAAGCAAGTTAATGTAGGTGATTGCTCATCAACTACCTACAGAAAGCCTAGTCAGAATATTTGTCTAATTCCACGTTATCCCTAAGTCAGCTTCTCGGTACCTGCCAAGAAGGGCGGACATTCTGAGTTAGATGCTTCCTGAGTTTAAAAAAAAAAAAATTAAATGGCACAAGCTCAAGAAAAGAGGCAGTGTTCTATCTAGCACTAGCTTCGTGCTTCAAGGAGGAATTTATTTGCTAGAGGCTCTTAGCAATAGGTGTGGGGAATTATCATAGAAAGTGGAGATTCAGTCCTTTTGGGGGGAGAAGAGAAGCAACAGGGAAGAAAGAGGAGGGGAGAAATGGGCTCCTACCCAGCTCTGCCATGGAGCGTTATTGACAACACCAGCAAATGAATCAGGAAGCTCACAGCTTTGATGATAAGGAAGCTGTCACTTTCCCTGCTGAGACTGACGTGCCTCATGCCATCAGGATAACTGATGTCTGTTCAATAATACTCAGATCTGTCCCAGAAGCTGTGCGGGAACATCTGATGGTTCTATCAGACTTCAGAGTGAGATGCTGAGGGGGAGAGTGTCCAGATGGACACAGATGTTCTCAGACAAATTAAGATTGTTCAAGAAATTATTCAAAGCTGTTTAACAGATGTCACATCCAACAAAGGAATGGTTCAGAGTTCACATGCTGGTTCTGAAGAAAGGGCTGGACTGGGCTGGGCTGGGCTGGGCTGGGCAGGGCACCAGGGCCCTAAGAGTCACTTGCCCAAGGCCTGGCTTAAGTCTGTGGGCGGCCAACATGGCTCTCTCCAGGGGAAGCCTGCCTCTCCCCCTGAACCCTCGGAGAATGCTTGTTCAGCATGAGATCCGGTCTCCTTTTAGCTTCCGTCATTAAGTCACCTCGGAGGAGACTGAACACCCAAAGGACCAGATCTTTCCCCGTCTGAGGTTTCCCTTTTCCTGATTTCTGACCTTAAAGGCAAATGCAGCAGGTGAGAAGCATACCAGGTGGCCCAGAAAGCAGTGTTGCAGATGATTCTCCTGGGGATGCTTGAGCGAAGGCTGTGGAGTTGCTGGTGAGGGCCTTGACGATGGCACAGCCACGGGGAGACTGGCAGAGTAAGGCCCGTGGGCCACAGTTGCCCTGCTGCCTGTTCTGTAAATGAATTTATATACAGCCTTAAAAAAAAAAAAAAAAGGACATCCTTCAGTCTGCAACAGCATGGATGAACCTAGAGGACATCTAAGGGAATTAAGCTGGACACAGAAAGACAAGTATTGTATACCTCACTTATCTGGGGAATCTAAAACAGTCACACCATAGCATCAGAGAGCAGAAGGGTGGCTGCCTTGGGCCGGGGGATGGGAGAAAACAGGGGCATCACGTTGGTCAAAGAGCTCAGGCCTTTGGTCATAGATGGATAAGTTCTGGGGATCTCAAGTACAGCATGGGGACTATACTATTATACTTTATTAGTGTGCTGTCTAGAGAAGGCAATGGCACCCCACTCCAGTGCTCTTGTCTGGGAAATCCCATGGACGGAGGAGCCTGGTAGGCTACAGTCCGTGGGGTCGCAAAGACTCGGGTACGACTGAGTGACTTCACTTTCACTTTTCACTTTCATGCACTGGAGAAGGAAATGGCAACCCACTCCAGTATTCTTGCCTGGAGAATCCCAGAGACGGGAGCCTGGTGGGCTGCTGTCTGTGGGGTCGCACAGAGTCGGACATGACTAACGTGACTTAGCAGCAGCAGCAGCAGCAGTGTGCTGTCTTTTCATACTGTAAAAAGAGCGCCGAAGAATTGATGCTTTTGAACTGTGGTGTTGAAGAAGACTCTTGAGAGTCCCTTGGACTGCAAGGAGATCCAACAGTCCATCCTAAAGGAAATCAGTCCTGATTATTCATTGGAAGGAGTGATGCTGAAGCTGAAGCTCCAATAATTTGGCCACCTGATGTGAAGAACTGACTTATTAGAAAAGACCCTGATGCTGGGAAAGATTGAAGGCAGGAGGAGAAGGGGACGACAGAGGATGAGATGGTTGGATGGCATCACCGACTCGATGGACATGAGTTTGAATAAACTCCGGGAGTTGGTGATGGACAGGGAGGCCTGGTGTGCTGCAGTCCATGGGGTCGCAAAGAGTTGGACAGTGCTGAGCGACTGAACTGAACTAACTGAAGTGTGTTGTCTATTTGGAATTTGCCAATAGAATGAGTCTTAAGTGTTCTCATCATAAATAGGAAATGGTAACTATGGGAGGCGAGGTGATAGGTATACTAATTAGCTTGACTGTGGTAACCATTCACAGTGTGTGTTATAGAGGGTCATCACTTGGTATACCTTGAATATGTTGAACAGCACGGGTTTGTGCAGGTCCTCTTAGACTATTTCCAATAAATGCAGACAGTACTGCATGGCCTTAGTATAATCACTGGTAACCGGTATTATCGTGACCTCGTGCTCAGACTCTTGACACATTTTGGCCTCCCGCATCCCCAAAAGAAATCATTTGAGCTTCTGTTCTTGTTCCTTTAGATGCTAAGGGCACAGAAATGGCTTCAACAGCGGATAAGGTTTATTTGACAAAGCAGTCTTCTCCCCAAAAAGGCCCTGTCAGCCCCATGAGGCCAAAGCCCTCAAGGTGAATCGATCCCTGTGGAGTGGATGGCAGGGTCTGTTACATCAACATCAGCTTTCTTGGATCCATGGAGGGGAAATCCACCCCTCCCACACTCTCCGAGGACTCTCCTTTCAGAGGAAAGGGCTTTAAATCCAGGTCAGAATGGGCTCTCAAGCCAGGAGTCAGGGAAGCTCTGCAGCAGAGGAGTCAGGGTGCTGTGGACGTTGTCCGTGGATGTGTATGCAATGCACCCCCTCCTAAGAGAAAGCTCATTTCATGAGGTTTTCTATTTATCATCATATTTCCATCATCTTGAAGTAGTGCACACACCTCAGGGGAAAGGTACTCCATCCACAGCATCAAAGGTAAACTGGGTTCATCTAAGGAAATTGCCTCTCCTACCAGTGGTCATTCCACGAAGAGCAGAGTAACCCACTGAGCCAATGGGGTACATCAAGCAGTGTTCTGGTTCAGGACCAGGTCCTTCAGACCTGGTTCAGTCTTCCTCACTCTTCTGGGGGAACTTTCGTGACCCGTGCAGTACAAGAATATGGTCTAACCACATGTGGCCACTGAGTTCTTGACGTGGGGTGAGTCCAAATAGATCTCAGATCTCAAAGACTTAGTGTGAAAAAAGGCAGAATCTTTCACTAATACTTTTTACCATTGATTTCATGTTAAAATCCCAGTCTTTTGCATACATTCATACATTGGGTTAAGAAAATCTATTTTAGTAAATTTAATTACACCTGCTTCTTTTCACTTTTTAAAATGTGAGCACTAAACAATGAAACATTAGTATTGATACAATGAAACATTAGTATTAATAGCGAGAGGAGCAGCCATTAGCGAGGTGTTGTCTCTCTCCAGTTTGTGGTTTGCATTCTCCTGAGCAGAGCTGTTTGAAAGTCGGAATGTGGTTGTGTGCAGATAGAGGCCGATAACTGCTGCAGCCTCTAGGCAAAGCCGACCCGGAGAGACGGGCAGAGTGAGGGGCCGGGGCCAGGGCACGATGTTCAAAGGACCTCTGCAGTTCCAGTTATGCCATCCAGCGGGTATTGGTTTGGTTCACAAGACTTTGAGTTAGGGCTTACCCTCCCTTGCTGTGGAAAGTATATCAACCCTCCCTTGCTGTGGAAAGTATATCAACTGCACGTGGCCAAAGCAAAGCCTGGGATCTTCCAAGTCTTGTGGCCAGCGTCTGAAGGACCTGGTCCGGAAACATGGATTGAGCCTCTCAAAGATGGGATTCCAGAAGGCTGAACTATCCGTGATGCTTTGCAGCTGGGAGTCCACCTGTGAAATAAGGTCCTGAAAGGAGACCGTGGGGGAAATGCAGCGTCTGGGCCTTCTGGCCTGCCGACAACAACAATGACGGGCACCTCCGCATCAGTGCTGGAAGGAGAGGATGAAGCTCCCTCAACCTGAGCAGCAGGCTGACTGTGCTGGGAGTGGCCTTGTGCCCCTCCAAGGGGCTCTCTACTCTCCTATCCCCAGTCCCCTGCCCTGGAGAGTGGGATTTATGACAAAAATCCTTTACTGTTTGTCTCAGTAGGGTTTAGGCCATGGGGATCACCAGCAAGAGAGGAGGAAGACGGAGGAGAGCGTGATCGGGGTCTTTGCTCTCCTGACCCCCTCCCTGAAGGTTGTCATGAGCTGGAGGATTGAGCCTCTCAAAGATGGGATTCCAGAAGGCTGAACTATCCGTGATGCTTTGCAGCTGGGAGTCCACCTGTGAAATAAGGTCCTGAAAGGAGACCGTGGGGGAAATGCAGCGTCTGGGCCTTCTGGCCTGCCGACAACAACAATGACGGGCACCTCCGCATCAGTGCTGGAAGGAGAGGATGAAGCTCCCTCAACCTGAGCAGCAGGCTGACTGTGCTGGGAGTGGCCTTGTGCCCCTCCAAGGGGCTCTCTACTCTCCTATCCCCAGTCCCCTGCCCTGGAGAGTGGGATTTATGACAAAAATCCTTTACTGTCTGTCTCAGTAGGGTTTAGGCCATGGGGATCACCAGCAAGAGAGGAGGAAGACGGAGGAGAGCGTGATCGGGGTCTTTGCTCTCCTGACCCCCTCCCTGAAGGTTGTCATGAGCTGGTGGCATCCCTCAGCTGCAGACCCCAGCTCCTGGCCCTCTTGATCCAGGTGCACATCCCTCCTTTCCTCCCTTGTCCTGTCAGGTCTAGCAGTCCTCACGGGGCCCTCTTGCTAATAAGCTCCTAAACCTTGCAGTTTGCCTATAGCCTGCCCACGCCTCCGTATTAGACTCTCTTCCAGTGATCCGCATTCACTGTTATCTCTTTCTCTTTAATGACTCTGATACAGTGGTGCCTCCAACTCTCCTGTGGTGTTCCTTTGGCCAGGCTGTGGGACAAGGTTACCAAGGTCACTGGCATGCATATTTCAATATGGATGGTTTCCTAAGGTCGGAGTGGGGATTGTACAGGTGCATTAGGACAGGAAGGTGAAGGGAGTGGGCTCAAGGAATGGCCCACATGTAGGGGTGGGGGTAATGGACGCTCCCGGGTGATGGTGACTTGGTTTCAGAAGGTCGCCATGGAAAGCTAGGGAGTGCAGGGAGGCATGTCCTGGTCTTCATTCTTGACTGTGACCTACAAAGCTGCAAATCACACCCGTGTTTGGGATCTTCATGGTGCTGCAAAGACCCCACGTATATGGGGACTTCATGATGAAGGACATTCCTGGCGATGCCACAAAGACTGGGTTTATGGAGTTCTGAAGCATGTACTATCTGTCACATGGGTGGGTGGCCAAGTAACATGTTCTGGTTCTACCTCAAGCAAAACCGGAGGGCTAAAGAAATTTGATTTAGACATTCCTACCTCTCTCCCTATCAACTCTGCTATTTTTCTTCCTTCTTTCTCTTGTTAAGTTTCCTGATCCTTGGGGTTCATTGGCTCAATATTTTCTTAAAAAGTCAGTCATTCCTTTATAAAGTGTTCAAAGATTTTTGCCAAATTATTATAACCAATATTGATTTATTTGAAATGCCCTAAATTGATTTGACTCACTTTTTTTTTTTAACTTTACTTTACCTTGTCTTAAGTATTGATATGTGTGAAACCACATATTTGGTAACTGAGTTATAATATTCTTTTTACATACACATATAGATACATAATAATAGTAATATGAAAATTCATGTGCCAACTAAGCCGTCCAGGTACCACTTGATCTATGAGTGCCCTACTACAAGAAAAGTGAAATTTTGAGACAGATTCTGAAATAGCACTCTAGCAGAACCCTGTGCAGTGATGGAAATGTCTGTGTCTGCCCTGTCCTGTACACAGCTGCTAGCCATGCGTCTCTGTTGAGTACCTGAGACATGGCAACTATGAAACCAAATACTTAGTTTAATGTAAATATTATTTAATTTAGTTAATGTACATATTCCTTGGACTGCAAGGACATCCAACCAGTCCATCCTAAAGAAAATCAGTCCTGAATATTCCTTGGAAGGACTGATATTGAAGTTGAACCTCTAATAATTTGGCGACCTGATGCAAAGAGCTGACTCATTTGAAAAGACCCTGATGCTGGGAAAGATTGAAGGTGGGAGGAGAAGGGGATGACAGAGAATGAGATGGTTGGATGGCATCACCAACTCGTAGACATAAGTTTGGATAAGCTCCGGAGTTGGTGATGGACAGAGAGGCCTGGCATCCTGCAGTCCATGGGGTCGCAAAGAGTCGGACACGACTGAGTGACTGAACTGAACTGAATTTTAATTAATGTTAAGGTTAAATTTGAAGAGCCACATGTGGTCCTTGGCTTCCATACTGCACAGCACAGCTCTGGGGTATCTACAGTTAAAAATAACTCATAGCAGAAGGGAAGACCCTTGTGCCAGATACTGTAGAAGCAATTTACCTCTCTTCTTCCTTACGTATTCTGAAGGACCCTGTGAGGGATGTACTCCCTCATTCTGGTGGTCGACACAGGTCAAAGATGGGAGGATTTTCTGTTGCACCTTTAAATGTACAATGGAGCCATCCTCTGTTATTTACAGAGAGGGAGAGAGAGACTGTCAGTGAGCAAATTGTCATCCAGTCCCACCACATTCAAGATTTAAAAGGTTGACATTTCCTTTTTTCCTTCTCTCCCTTTTTTTTAAACACCCAGCCCTCCTCATTAACCAGATATCTTTATTCTCTAAATATTTACCACCCAAATGAAATTTACAGTTTAATTTGCTGTATAAAATCATTTATTGACTGATAAACCTCATTACTAAGCTCCAGCACAGCCCCTGGTACTCCCGACAGTTTTAATTCTTGTAGCAGCAGGCTACTGCGAGAGAAAAACAATCCTGTCAAATTAACGGCAGGGGTCTAAATTATTCAAATACACTAAATCCATGCAGAACCGTTCCCCTGCTCATAATTTTTCTTTCAGAGCCAACAATTAACCGGCAATATTCTAACGTACACACTGACAGCCATTCTAAAAGAATTCCGGGAACAGGGAGCATTCCACCTCCCCACGTTCTCCTGCTCCTGGGGACACGAGGGGAGTGACCTCTGCAGGGATCCCCGCAGAAAGGGAAGGTTTTCCTCCTCCTCCCAAACAGCTCACCTGTTTGGATCATCACTCTCTGTGTGTCTCTCTCACACCCCTAGGTCAGAGATGAGTTTTGGATGTCAAGGTGCGTGTGTTTCCAGCATTTATACCAAATGAGCATCAGCCTGCAATTAGTTAATTGCACATGTACCTTTCTGCCTGTGGGGGGAAAAGTGCCTCCAGTTTTCTACCTGCAAATGCAACCAAACTAATTATTGAGCTGCTGATTCAGAAGGCAGACCCATCTAATTGAGCCTATAAAACAGGGGGGAAAAAAAGAAAAAAAGACCTAAAAATGGTATTAGCTTCAGAACAACAAATAACAAGAATCTCTCTCACATTTGAGAAGGAAAATCTTTCCCACTACATCGGACCTCAGTCTGGATCTGCAAAATGAATGGCCTTGGGTGTTAGTAGTCTTTAAAAAAAAAACAACAACAACGAATTTCCTATAGCTTGGGTCCCCTAAGAGTGATGGATCTCTGGGCATGACACCCGATGTCAAAGTTCCTAAACAGAAAAAAAATTAAGTGTTGATCGTGACAGTTCATGCATGCACGCATTCGTTCTTTTATCAAATATTTATCGAGTGTCAACTATCTGCCAAGCTCGTGGTGCCTGGGAAGCATCGTGAAGCTAGATGTGGAATGGGAAGCCAAAGAATGACATTCAGTTGAAAATGATGCCTAGTCCCTGCCCTTTACTTCAGGGTTGATCAGAAGGTATGAATCAGAAAAATCTCAGAGGTTTATTAAACATGCAGATTAATTGGCCTCACCTGACACAGAATAAATCAAAATCCCTGAAGCAAAGCCTGGGAATCTGCATTCTAATGCGCTTTCCCTGGCGATTCTTAAACACATTGAAGTCTGAGGGCATTGGCTTTGAGCTTGCCGGATGGAAGACTTAACTTGAGAGCATCAGGCAACAACGGGTAACCATAAAAGAATACCAGCATCAATATACAAATAAGCAACCCAGGAACATACCCAGGGTCCAGCCCAAAGAAGTGGGGAAGGTTCAGCATGAAGAGGCAGTTTGCACAAGTCCAAGGTCACCTCTGCTATTTTAAACAACGGCTGTCCTACCCAGGTATTTGTAGGACCTTGTGTTTTTGTGTGTTGTTTTACTTGGTAGCTTTGTTTACCTTATTAACTTTTTAAATGTTAGAGTTGCAAGTTACGGAGAAGCCACAAGGATGGTAGAGTGTCCACGTGCCTCAGACCCACTCCCGCATCATTAGCATCTGATGTTAGTGTGGCACGACTCTCACCATTCGTGAATGAGTGCTGACACGCTGTTATTCACTGATCTCCATACTTTAATTTCCTTCATTTTGATCCTAACATCCTTTTCTCACCTAGGATGCTGTGGTACCTCTAATCGTCACGTCTCCTTAGGCTCCTCTTGGCTGTGACAGTTTCTCAGACTCCTTGTTTTCCATGACCTTGACTGTTTCGAGCTGTACTGTTCAGGTATTTTGTGGGATGACCCTCAGTTGGCACTTGGTTGATTATTTCCCCTCATAATTAGAGAAGGGTTATGGGTTTGAGAGGAGGATGAGCCAAGAGGTTAAGGTGCAATTTTCATCACATCACATCAAAAGTATTTGCGAACAACATGACTTGGAAGGAGTGATGCTAAAGCTGAAGCTCCAGTACTTTGGCCACCTCATGAGAAGAGTTGACTCATTGGAAAAGACTCTGATGCTGGGAGGGATTGGGGGCAGGAGGAAAGGGACGACAGAGAGTGAGAGGGCTGGATGGCATCACCGACTCGATGGACATGAGTCTGCGTGAACTCCAGGAGTTGGTGATGGACAGGGAGGCCTCGGGTGCTGCGATTCATGGGGTCGCAAAGAGTCGGACACGACTGAGCGACTGAACTGAACTGAAACTGAGCTTATTACTGTTGAAACTGACTTGTTACTATTGATGCTGACCTTAATCACCTGGCCGAGTATGGCACACTCCCCCGCTGTACAGTTACCATTCCTCTCCCTCCTGGTACTGTACTCCTTAAAAGAATCTTTCTATGTGCAGCCCAAACTTAAGTGGGGGAAAATATGTCCTGCCTCCTTGGGCATGGAGTGAATTATTTGGAACCCTTCTCTTGGGAGATTTGTATATTCTCCTGTTGTTACCCAGTGATGTGTTGAATCAATATAAGCTTAATGGACATTGATGTGATACTTCGTATTTTAGCACAATGGTTTGTTCTTAATTTTTCTTGCTGAGAATTGTTCCCGCTGTAGTCCCTGGGAGCTCTTTCACTTGACTCCTGTCTTCCTCTGACATGCTCACACAGTTTTGTCCTTTGAGAACTTCTTAATTCCTGGCACTAGAAGGTCGCCCTGATCTAGCCCTAGAATCAGCCATTTCTTCATGGAGCCTTGGTTTCTTTTATTGGAGAATGGTATTTAGAAGCCAAAATCTGGGTATTGCATGTGCTTATTATTATTGGGATGTTGTTGCTTCTAAATGCTCCCAGAATAAGGACAGAACTAAGAAATAAATGTGTGTATTAACATATATCTGTATATACATTATATCTCTATACCTATGTAACATCGGTCTGTATCCACCATTCACTCATTTATCTATTCATATCTATATTAAACTATCCATGAGGTCATGCTAACGTCTCTAACTCTAGTCCATTACCACCTCGGTCATTCTAGCCCCCTTCTCTTGTTTCTCTACCCACAGCAACAGTGAGAAGCCCGGCTTTCATCATCTGCCACCCATTTATTTGTTCAGCCTCAGCAACCTGCCTTTTTCTGTAATGTCCATTTACAACCAAAGCCATGTCTGTTGACTGCAACACACTTTGAGATACTCTGGCTTGAAAGTACCTGGTCACTACCCTAGAGACACAGTGAGTGCCCTGAGCCACTTCTCCTTGTTGTGGCTTATCCTTCCGGGTCATGGCTCAGCTTCCACTGGCCACACCACCCCGAAGTTTGCCCAAGGCCTGTAACAGCTGCCACTGCCTTTCTGGGCCATAGTAGTTATCGGCATGCATTCAAGGAGCATTTGCTGAGAACACATACTCCATACCTAGATCTGTAAAGATGCTACATATAAGGGTGTGGGTATTAATATAACAGAATCTTGTCTCCAGTAGCTTTGTTTTAACTGGGGACGGACCTTTGTTGCTACCTTGCTCTTGTCAGTTTACTTATCTAAGTGCCACCATACAAGGAAGCATGGAAGGCCACAGGGCCTCTAGGGGAAAGCACCTCCACATAGTCCAGAACATTCAGAAAAGCTTCTCAGAGGAGGTGACTCTTCAGCTGAGTCCTCAAGAACTGATGATTGCTTTCAGTATGTATCTGCTGAGCATCCTAATATAGGCTGGGTGTTGAGAGTACAATGGAGGGGGAAAACCCAGATAAGGTCACTGGTCTCATGGAGACCCCAGTTAAGTGGGGCTTCAGGCACTTAGTACCGTAAGTGGTCATTAACCAGGCGGGGCTGGGGTGCTACAGTCCTGAGATTTCACCTGCAAAATGTCCCTCCGTTCTCAGATCTCTTTATCCATAAAGCCCCACTGGGAGGAAGCTCTACAAAGATTCCAAAGCCCCTGCTTACAGGGGAGCCGTGTACTAATTCCTGTGCACGAGGGGGAGGGGAGGGAAGCTGGGTGCCAAGTGGGACAACATCCATTTGATTCTTTTTATATGTAAATGTGACTTTAAATAATATTTTGTAATGACCTGCATTTCTGTTAGGAAATATCTCTTGATGATTTATTTTTTTTTTCCCTGCAATTATGACAATCTAGTGATCTTGTTAATTAATGCCAAAGAAGGCTTTTCAGCACCTCATTAGAGGTTTTCCCTTTCAGGACACCGAGTTCTCGTGCACAGCCGGGGCAGAGAGTCATTTTCTTGTGGGTGGAAATGCATCTTTTGATCCCCATATCTTCCTTTTCTTCTCCTTTGCATTCTTATTACAATTCATTTGTTTTCATTCTATGCCCTTTCTTCTTCTTCTCCTTTTTCTTTACTTTAATCCAAAACCACGGTCACTTCTTGCTGCTCTGAAACATTGTTTTAAATGGTTCAGCTGTCATCAGTGTGTTCCCTTAGAGGCCCCCTTTCTCCTGGAAGAATCGTTTTGTTTGCTATTTAATTCAATGCTTCCTATTCAGTGGTTTTGGCTGAGAGTTTTCTGTGTCCCATGTTCCATTGTAGAAGTCAGGGAAACAGTTGTGAACCAGAGAGTGTCCTGATTGCAAGACACGTAGTTTTGTTCCATAAAAAATAGCTAACACATGAATGGATGAATGAATGAAGGGTTCTGTGGTCCAATAAATTTTATTAATCCTACTCCAGGGGTTGGAACATTATGGCCTGCCCTTTGCTTGTTTTTATAAATAAAGTTTTATTGGAACACAGCCACACCCATTGCATATTGTCCATGGTTTTGCAGCAGCTTTGCTGCCACAGCAGCAAAATTAATTTGTTGTAGTGGAGACAATTTGACCCACAGGGCCTAAAATATTTACCCTCTGGCCCTCGACAGAAAAAAAGTTTGCTGACCCTTGCTCTATCCCATAATTGGAGAGTCTGAATGCCTGTGAAAAATTTAAAAGTCTGAACAATTCTGCAGTCAGAAAATATATTAATTTTCTTCAACCCATTTTTCCCCAAACATATTTGATCATAGAAGCCTCTTCCAATCCACCCCTTCTCTATAAATTGATTTATAGGTATAGATTTATAGATATTCCCCTGGATGAAATGCTTGTCCTGAAGGTTGTCTTTTTCTGTCTGCCTGATTTCAGATTGGCCAGCACCCCGGTCTTCTGTGTTCTGGCTGCACTGTTGCCCAGACTGTCTGAATCCAGCTGTCTCTCAGCCTCTGTGAAAGTGTCCTCCACTCAGGCGTAGAGGGCGGGGAGCCTGCTTAAAGGGCGGGGAGCCTGCTTGGCTCCATCGAGACACTGTTTCTCTCTCCAGGAGCAACGGTGTGTGAAACCCAAGTCACCGCTGATGGCAAAACAGGTTAGACTGGTTTCCTATCCTGGGGGTTTTCACTCTTGCCTCATCTAAGGTGTCTCCAAGAAAACTGATTTGTGGTTTGCTTTTCTGAGGCATTGTTGAAGCTCAGATTAGACTGGGGTGCCTTGAAGATCAACCAGACCTGGAGGGAAAAGGTCATGGTGGTGCTGAAAGTCTCAGCAAGTAAAATTCCCCCCTAAGGTCCAGAGAGAACCTGGAAATGTTACGGTAAGGGAGACATCCTTCCTTCCCCTGGGACACAGGGAGGTGGTTTTTGGAAGAAAAGACTCAGATAACTACATCTTGACCTTTGGACAGTGCCCTGAAAGTAGAAATGGGCATCTGTGTTAACTTTCCAGTTCTACTAGCTCTTTCTCTCTCATAAATGAGGCCTGAAGAAGGGAACAGAATGTCAGGAACCACAGGGAGGGTGTAGGGACAGGTGTCTCTGCAGGGGGTTGGGTCCCGGGGGGCGTGGAGTCAGCAGGTAGATGCCAGAGCTGTAAGGAAAGGCCTGCGAGGGACTGAAATCTGCCAACAACTTGCATGAGCCTGGAAGCATTTTCTTCCCCGGAGCCTTCAGATAAGATTTCTGCCTGGCTGATACTTTGATTCCAGTCTGTGAGATCACATCTTGGGTAGAGAGCTAGTCATGCCAGGCTGGACTTCTGATCTGCAGAGCAGTGAGCTCCTCAGTGTATTACGTTGATGCTCCTGAGTTTGTGATCGCTTGTTACATAACAATAGGAAACTAACATAATAAGCGAAGTATCAAGATAGCTAAGGGTTTAAAGAGGAGTGTTACAGGCACATCAGACAGTGTTTAATGCAGCATCCATCCCTTTGGTATGCTAGCACTTCCCCTTTCGTAATAATCCTGGCTCGACTATATGGTTCCTTGAAAATTTACTTTATGCACCTACTCAACCCCAGGAGTTGATGGCAGACTCAGGCCCTGCTCACGATGGGCGTCCTACCTCCTGGCTACACTGGCAGGATCAGGGGTAAGTCTGTAACACAAGGAAGGCAGCCGTGAATTACTGTAAAGACAGTCTTTTGAGCTCTTGAGCCGTAAAGAGTATGTGAGCCTCTTTCCTGGTAGCTCGAGGAAGCTGGCCTATTTTTGTTGTCGTTCAGTCACTAAGTTGTGTCCGTCTCTTTGTGACCCCATGGACTGCAGTGTGCCAGGCTTCCTGCCCTTCACTGTCTCTCAGAGTTTGCTCAGATTCAAGGCAATTCGGTCGGTAACGCTATCTACTCATCTCATCTTCTGCCACCCTCTTCTCCTTTTGCCTTCAATCTTTCTCAGCATCAGGTCTTTTCTAATGAGTCAGCTCTTCGCATCAGGTGGCCAAAGTATTGGAGCTTCACCGTCAGTCCTTTCAGTGAATATTCAGGGTTGATTTCCTTTAGGACTGACTGGTTTGATCTCCTTGTTGTCCAAGGGACTCTCCAGAGTCTTCTCCAGCACCACAGTTCAAAAGCATCAATTCTTCAGTGCTCAGCCTTCTTTATAGACCAACTCTGACATCTGTCCATGACTGCTGGAAAAATCATAGCTTTGACTATACGCACTTTCGTCAGCATAGTGATGTCTCTGCCTGGGAAGGAAGCAAACACAGAGTAAAGAAGTTCAGAAACATTCACTCGGTTATAGGCAGTTCTGAGTGACTTTTATGGGACCCACAAGGGCAGATCCAGCAGGAATCTTTCTCTATGGGGAGAGAGGGAGGAGTTAAGTCAAATGCAGTTTTCTTCCCAGCTTCAGCTATCCAATGAGTCACTTCCTCTCTTAGGGCACTGTGAGTAAAGGGCAGAAAGAGGAGAAAGTGACCCACTAACCAAATTCATTCCAACTGGACGGAAATAGCAGGAGTTGGGAAGAAGCATTTCTTTCTGATATAATCTTTGCACAAGGCTTGCGTCTTTTCCTGGATCATCAGCCGTGAGAGAGTGCCATCCCCTTGTGCCATGATGCACCATCTGCCCATCCATTCCTCCTTCTCCCCAGCAGTGTCCACAGATCCTTTTGGAGTAGAGATGAAACCTGTGCATGCTCTGACCACTTTCCCTTCCCTTTTACTTCTTTGCTGCCTGTAATTAACAAGAAATATCTGGAGAGGGGCCAATATCCTTCCAACATGGAAAGTAACTCCTGCTCTTGGGCTTACAAGTGTCTTTAATCTGTGCACCACAGGCAGAAAAACTTAAATAGGAGTTTCAGGTTTTATGAAGAAAGTCAAAATAAACCAGCCAGGGCAGGATGTCTGCAATGCTACATCCCAAATCCTCGTGAAGTGCTAACGAGAAGGACAAGTGCTCAGAGCAGAAGTCCCCTGAAGCCCTACAACTCAAAGTGTGGTCTGTGGACCAGCAGCACCCATCACCAGGAAGCTTGTTAGCAGTCTCCCCTCGACTTACCTGGAGTCAGATACAAAGGTCCAAGCAGGGGATTGCATGAAGCAATCAAGGAACTCAATGTGGATCGTCCAATTTGAACATGTTCTGAACCTGACCTCACCCTGCGGTAAGACCACCTCCCGGATCATTCCCAAGCTAAACTATTAATGGGGGCTTTTGCACATAAGCATTTTTTTGAACCAAAACCTTCCACACACAGGAAGAAGGTGCTCATCCATTGTTTTGCCAGGCTTAAAATAAAATAAAAACAATAAAACAGAAATTTCTGATACTAACCACCTGCTGAACTCAGGTTCTGCCTATGAGGGAAACTATTCTTGCCTATGTTTGTCAGTGAAGAGAATTATAGTAGAAATAATATTGGGGTCATTACGGTTAAACCACATTTATCAATGACATATTGACTGATCTCAGTCATATTTAAGCAGAATAATGATGACAAAAAGAGGAAGGTGTTATTTATTTGTTTTTTCTATTAAGTCCAATTAGATAAGCTTGAAAGTAGAGAAAATAAAGCTGCTAAATTTCCTCAAGTTGTCAAGGAGAACTAGCAATTAATTTAAACAACAAATTGAGCAGTGGCTTCCTCTTTGGTGCTATTTGTTTGACCTTTGCTCTCATGTAATACTTTGAATCTTTCTTAGAACTAAACTACTCTGCTCCTGGACTGAGGCACTGTCCTAAAACTTGTGCTAGCTAATTATTTGGGAACAGTTCTGCACAGCATTCTCATTTGAAGTAAAACTTAAGACTAGAGTCTCATTTATTGCAATGATTCCTTTATAGCAGGAATGAACATGGGACTTAAATACAGTTTCTTCTAAAAGCCACGCTACTTGCTCACACCCAGAAATGTTCACTGAATTTACTGAAATGTCAAAAACAAGACTTTTATGAAATCCTGTAGCTGTGTTTGACATGCCTTGGAAAATTCTCCAATAGAGAAGACAGAGGGCTCCAAGGCTACAGTTTAACTCTTTTCCCCAAAGTTTAATTTCCATGACTTGATTTCACAAAAAGCGATTTCACCATGGTTTTTAGGTGGTCTTAATTGAAAGGGGAAATTCTTCCCCCGAGAGAGTCTCCCTCGATAGCTGTTTCTGACACTGATACGTCTCGCTCTTGGCCAGAAGCCACAGAAGAGGGTCCCCCTCATGTGAGATCATTAGTTTGTTCTTCTACAGACACACACACACACACACACACACACACACACACGGGTCTGCACACACTTAGCTGAGAGCCAAGGCGATTATACACTGAAGTCAAGCAAACAGCGACGCTCGCACTCCAGCGAGCCCCAGTTCCAGCTGAGAGTGGCGCTCACTTGACCTGTCCAGGTAATGACTTCAAGTCCTCCATGTCCCTCCTACAGAATGTGCGGTTCCTTCAGAGAAGGTGTATTTGAGGGGGAGAGTGCCACCCCCTTCTTAGAAAGAGACGGGGGATGAATACTGATGTCCTTTGTCCAAGTCAAATACAACTGTGTTAGTTTGGGATCCCCCAGAAGCTGACCCTTTGACAAAAACCCAAATGAAATGGTTTATTCTGGAAGTGATTCCAGGAAACATTGGTAGAGGGATGGGAAAGTAAGACCACAAAGTAAGAGTAAGCAAATAATGAGCTCAGTCTTATGGGGGAGACCTGGGAACCAGCACAGAACTCTGCTTAGATGCCTACCTGAGGGGCCATACTGACTCCCAATGGTCATTTCAGAGGGTCTACACTGAGGGCCTTAATTCTTTGGCACTTGGGACAGAGTTGTCTCTGTCCTGCAGGGACAGCCCTAAGGCAGAGGTCCCCAACCTTTGGGATCTAATGCCTGGTGATCTGAGGTAAGTTGATAATTACTATTATTATTTTTATTTCTAATAATAGAAATAAAGTGCATGATAACACACTTGAATCATCCTGAAACCATCCCTCCCCACCACCCAGATCCATGGAAAAATTGTCTTCCAGTGGTCTTCCTAGTGCCAGAAAGTTTGGTGATTGCTCTAAGGCAAAGAAAGCAAATGCCGGCCTGGGAGGTCTGGCTGGCAGGGGCTGTTGGGATGAATCCCAGAGGGAATGGATGGGGCACCAACTCTACCTCCAGAGTTCCTCAAGCCAAAAGACCTCAATTTTTGTCATTCCAGATCTTCCATTCTCTGCTCTCAGAAAAAATCTACACGTTTGGACGTGAACTTGACAGGGATCATCCTAGAGACAGTATGTCACTGGCCCTATACAGAAGTTTTTAGCCTCTTTGAAATCTGAAATGTTAGCTGTTTTCACTCTTAAATACCCTTTTTTCTTAAAAAAATTGAAATGGAAAGACCCCACTGTACCTGATCTTTGATCCATTCTGAATTGTATAGTTTCCGCAATCTTTGCCACGAGGTCGTATAAATCTGCCCAGACTGTTTTCTTTGGTACACTGCAAACATAGCCGGGGTGAGCCAAATCAACAAGTATTTGTTTAACAGTTAATATGTATTATGATTTCCTAAGGTAAATACTTCTAAACCACACACTGTGTCACTTGCTATAAAGCAGCTTTTCTTCTTTTCCTGTGGCATTATTTGCGAATACAGGCAGTAAAGAAGCAGAAAGAGAGCTAACAATGGGTCTGTGGGATGAAAAGCTCATTTCTTTCTCAGAATTTTGGCTCAAGTAACATTCTTTGAAAACCTGAGTACGCGGAACTCAGGAATTGTCACTATAATTATTTACATAAAGAATTATGAAATTCTTTATTCTCTTAATTACAACCTCCTTTAAGAATACTTAATAATATTAGACTTATCCAAATGTGATGTGATTCAGGGTAATCCTTTGGCTGTATAAACTGAAGTCCACACGTGAAGAATTTTAAAGGAGTAGCCCTTCTATATCATTCTTATTAACCAGGACATCATTAATTGCAGCTTTGAACCCCTCCTATAATACTTTGTGCTTGGAGAAACTTCACTAACCCCTCCACATAGAGTGAGTTGTTTTTCCAATTCCCTTCTGCCACCTTGCAAGGTGAATTTATCAGAGCAGGAATAATTTCATTTATTTTAAAATTCTCTTTTCCTGGAATAGTGTTTAGGACTATGGGTGATCAGAAAAGGCTAGCTGAGTTGGCTTGAGGGAGAACTTTCCTTATTCTGAAGAATATCTACCAAAAAATCTATATCAAATATTATAATTAGTGGTGACGTATTTAAAGCTTTCCCTTGTGATGGGGGCCCAAACAAGCATGCCTACACTTCTGTTTAATGTCACATTGTATGCCCCAGCCAGTTCAGCAAGGGAAGGAAAAAAAAAGTTTTAAATATTAAAATGAGACAGAAAGTAATACAGCTATCATTAGGAGATAATACCATTGGAAAATAGAAATCTTAAAAAGTTTGTAAATAAACTGTAAAAACTAATAAGTGAGTTTATCAAAGTTGCTTAACTTAAAGTCAATGTGCAAAAATCAGTTTTATTTCTACATATGTGCAACAAATAATTAGAAAATAAAATGAGAGTAATTAGGGTGCAATAGCAATAGTGTCCTGTACATTACATACTTAGCAAGAAATCTAATGAAAGATGGCAAGGCTTCTAGTCAGAAAACCATAAAGCCTCACTGAAAGAAGCAAGGCTGTGGCCATGTCCTTTCCATGTTTGCCAAAGCACCGATCTTGTCCTAGGACCAAAACACATGGCTAATTGCATGTATGGCTGTGACCCTGTGGAAGTCAAGTCCCCAGCATAGTATGGAAGATCACCAAATGCTAGGTTCCTTTAGACTTCTGTGTGGCCGTACCCAGCTGCCAGAGCTGAGCAAACCTAGGAGCTGTGGGCAGATTTGTCTCCACACCTTAGCAGTTTTGTACACACAGGCGTTTACTTGCACCAGAGAAGGGACAGAAGAGACCAGGTTCTCAGGCCAGGTCGCTGGCTTCCTAGGTGAAGACCAGACTTCCCGAGAGAGCAGACCCTGGAATGTGTCTTGATTCTATGGGAAAGGAACTTCTTCCCTTCTTGGTTTCGTAATACTTACACAGAGGCAGACGAGTCTTTGGATGAGGTGAATAAAGGGGGAAAAAGTGCACCTGTTTTTTCTCCTGACACTGGAGAAAAAGTGAGGGAGAGAAACAGATCACAAGACGAGAGAAGAGAGAAGCCCTGGAGATGGAGTTTCTAGGGGAAGACTCACCAGCTTGGATGAAATGTTCTTTAGACTGCTTTTAAAGGACAGTAT
>SJXQ01004345.1:0-165092 GCA_006408695.1 Aepyceros melampus | reverse complement strand
TAGATAGTATAGTATATTCAAAAGCAGAGACATTACTTTGCCGACGAATGTCCGCCTAGTCAAGGCTATGGTTTTTCCTGTGGTCATGTATGAATGTGAGAGTTGGACTGTGAAGAAGGCTGAGTGCCGAAGAATTGATGCTTTTAAACTGTGGTGTTGGAGAAGACTCTTGAGAGTCCCTTGGACTGCAAGGAGATCCAACCAGTCCATTCTGAAGGAGATCAACCCTGGGATTTCTTTGGAAGGAATGATGCTGAAGCTGAAACTCCAGTACTTTGGCCACCTAATGCGAAGAGTTGACTCATTGGAAAAGACTCTGATGCTGGGAGGGATTAGGGGCAGGAGGAGAAGGGGACGACGAGGATGAGATGGCTGGATGGTGTCACTGACTCCATGGGCATGGGTCTGGGGAACTCCGGGAGTTGGTGATGGACAGGAAGGCCTGGCGTGCTGCGATTCATGGGGTTGCAAAGATTCAGACACAACTGAGCGACTGAACTGAACTGAACTGAAGCTTATTATTCAAAATGCTGAAAAGTCAACCAGCATATATTTCATAGGAGTAGGATGCTTATGATTATAAAGTAAATAACCACAGGGAGGTCTTTCCCTCTTTTCCAATAACTTAAAATGAAGTTCAATGAGAGGAACCTTGTTTTATGTTGTAGTCTATATTATGAGTGTTTTGTGGTTCCTTTATTGATAATCTCTAAATTATTTAAACAGCCACAAGTTTGCCAAGAAAACCCTGGAAGCTCTTTCCCTTTAACTCTTCAAAACAATGCATGGAGATGAATTTCATCTTCAGAAACTCACACCTGAACAAATTCAAGCCAGATATTTCTCCAACATAAGCTCTTTGGGAGAAGATTGACTCATAATAAGGTCTTTACTGCTGCTGCTGCTAGTCACTTCAGTCATATCCGACTCTGTGCAACCCCATAGATGACACCCCGTCAGGCTCCCCTGTCCCTGGGATTCTCCAGGCAAGAACACTGGAGTGGGTTGCCATTTCCTTCTCCAATGCATGAAAGTAAAATGTGAAAGTGAAGTTGCTCAGTCATGTTCAACTCTTCACGACCCCATGGACTGCAGCCCACCATGCTCCTCCATCCATGGGATTTTCCAGGCAAGAGTACTGGAGAGAGGTGCTATTGCCTTTTCTGAATAAGGTCTTTAGGTAACCCTTATAAGGGCAAGTTTCATCCGACTCTGTGCAACCCCATAGATGACACCCCGTCAGGCTCCCCTGTCCCTGGGATTCTCCAGGCAAGAACACTGGAGTGGGTTGCCATTTCCTTCTCCAATGCATGAAAGTAAAATGTGAAAGTGAAGTTGCTCAGTCATGTTCAACTCTTCACGACCCCATGGACTGCAGCCCACCATGCTCCTCCATCCATGGGATTTTCCAGGCAAGAGTACTGGAGAGAGGTGCTATTGCCTTTTCTGAATAAGGTCTTTAGGTAACCCTTATAAGGGCAAGTTTCTGAGTTTATCCTTTACCAGCTGTTATGATTATTTTTACCAATACCCCTACTATTTATGAATGAGTAAATGCATAAACAAATACAATAATTATTAGTCAGTGAATAAACAACTGAATTATATATACATATACACAAATAGTGAAAAATGTAAAAGGTATATGATAATTTTATATATACATTTTATCATCACATAAATATCATTTAAAACACATATATATAATGTAAACACCACTGTATATACATATGCATGCATACATTCTATTTACTACCATTTAAATTGCCTTTATATCAAACATTTCTAGACATCACAGCACATGATAAAAGTAAGATATCTTATTCCTGTTATGTATTCTCATTTCTCAAAAATGTCTCTGAAAATCCAGGTTAGGATGAAATTTAGGGGAAAAAAACTGGTTGAGCAGTGTAGAGATTTATTTTTACCCTCCTTTTAAGGAACTATCAGTAATCAATTCAACCTTCTGAAGATGTTCTTCCAGTCATGACACACTGAACAAGAGGTTAGCTAGGAGGAGTTCTTACCTATTTCTTGGAGGAGGAATCAGAGGCACAGACTACAGCCAACAAAAGAATAAACATCAGAAGTCTTCCCATATCCAGAACTATTGAAAGCAGTATTTAAGTTCAGGGTTTTGATGATAGAGGTAATGATGATTGAGTTGTGCTCAAGGAGACTGACTGGATTCTAAATTTGTCAAAGGAACAACTTTCCTTTCTTAGGTCATTGACAAAAGGACAATAAATAGATTGTCCACTTTATTAAAATGTGTCAAAAATCAGCTATGTGTTAGACAAGTTACTGAATTTCATTGGATCTAGGTTGCTACAGGGGCTTCCCGCATAGCTTAGTTGGTAAAGCATCTGCCTGCAGTGCAGGAGACCTGAGTTCAATTCCTGGGCTGGGAAGTTCCCCTGGAGAAGGAAATGGCAATCCTCTCCAGTAGTCTTGGCTGGAGAATCCCATGGACAGAAGAGCCTGGCAGGCTATAGTTCATGGGATGACAAGAGTTGGACATGACCTAGTGCTTTCTTTCTAGGTTGCTACTATAGCAAGATGGATATGGCAAAGAATTGTTCATTTTACTTCTAGGTGTGACAATCAAATTTAAGTGCTGAGAGATTTTCTGCATTAGGAGAAAAAACAGGCTCCTTCCAACCCAAGAGGGTACACCCCAGTATCTGCCCTTAACCAGCATCCTCCAAAATCTGCCTCTGTGCTCCAGTTGTCTGTCGTTTACTTGCCTTTCTCTCTACAACACAAATTCCTTGAGTAGTGATCAGACATTTTTTATCTTTGTCTGGAAAAGTGTCTAATATGTAGTGTGTAAGAGCTGTTCAATAAATGTTAAATGAGTACCTGATTGGCAGAAGAGGGTGAAGCAGCAAATGAGCCCGAGTCCCACCTGTATCTTCTTCCCCATGACTGGTACCTGGAATTCTACCTTGTTCAGTCAGTCAGTCAGTTCGGTCGCTCAGTCGTGTCTAACTCTCCGCAACCCCATGAACTGCAGCACACCGGCCTCCCTGCCCATCACCAACTCCCGGAGTTTACCCAAACTCACGGCCATTGAGTCAGTGATGTCATCTGACCATCTCATCCTCTGTTGTTTCCTTCTCCTCCTGCCCTCAATTTTTCCCATAATCAGGGTCTTTTCCAATGAGTCAGCTCTTCACTTCAGGTGGCCAAAGTATTGGAGTTTCAGCTTCAACATCAGTCCTTCTAATGAACACCCTGGACTGCTCTCCTTTAGAATGGACTGGTTGGATCTCCTTGCAGTCCAAGGGACTCTCAAGAATCTTCTCCGACACCACAGTTCAAAAGCATTAATTCTTCAGCATTCAGCTTTCTTTATAGTCCAACTCTCACATCCATACATTTCTAATGGAAAAAGCATAGCCTTGACTAGATGGACCTTTGTTGACAAAGTAATGTCGCTGCTTTTTAATATGCTATTGAGCTTGGTCATAATTTTCCTTCTGAGGAATAAATGTCTTTTAATTTCATGGCTGCAATCACCATCTGCAGTGATTTGGGAGCCCCAAAAATAAAGTCAGCCACTGTTTCCACTGCTTCCCCATCTATTTCCCATGAAGTGATGGGGCCGGATTCCATGATCTTAGTTTTCTGAATGTTGAGCTTTAAGCCAACTTTTCAATTTCCTCTTTCACTTTCATCAAGAAGCTCTTTAGTTCTTCTTCACTTTCTGCCATAAGTGTGGTGTCATCTGCATATCCACAGTTTATTGTGATCCACACAGTCAAAGGCTTTGGCATAGTCAATAAAGCAGAAATAGATGTTTTTCTGGAACTCTCTTGCTTTTTCCATGATCCAGCAGATGTTGGCAATTTGATCTCTGGTTCCTCTGCCTTTTCTAAAACCAGCTTGAGCATCTGGAAGTTCATGGTTCACATACTGCTGAAGCCTGGTTTGGAGAATTTTGAGCATTACTTTACTAGCAAGTGAGATGAGTGTAATTGTGCAGTAGTTTGAGCATTCTTTGGCTTTGCCTTTCTTTGGGATTGGAATGAAAACTGCCCTTTCCAGTCCTGTGGCCACTGCTGAGTTTTCCAACTTTGCTGGCATATTGAGTCCAGCACTTTCACAGCATCATCTTTTAGGATTTGAAATAGCTCAACTGGAATTCCACCACCTCCACTAGCTTTCTTCATAGTGATGCTTCCTAAGGTCCACTTGACTTCATATTCCAGGATGTCTGGCTCTAGATGAGTGATCATACCATCGTGATTATCTGGATTGTGAAGATATTTTTTATACAGTTCTTCTGTGTATTCTTGCTACCTCTTCCTAATATCTTCTGCTTCTGTTAGGTCCATACCATTTCTGTCCTTTATTGTTCTGTCTTGCCTTGTTCAGGAGATACTATTCTACTCATTGATTTCAGTTCTTTCAAAGCTACTAAGCTCTGGCTTCATAATCCTGCTCTTCCTATATCTGATGAAATGCCTGTCAGAGACCATTTTTGTGAGGAACATTCACCCATTCAAAATTTCATCCCAAACCAACTATGTGCTGGGCATTATTCTCTGTTCTGGGAATGTATACTTAATAAAATAGATTAAAACAGGTTTCAGCTCTCCCTAATCTCAGTTTCTAGTGAGGGAAAAATAAAACTACCAAATAATTACACATATGAATTATTCTGAAGAAATGAAACTAGATGAAGTAAGAAAAGGGAGAGAGAGAAGATCAGAGCTTATCGTTCAGTTCAGTCACTCAGTCATGTCTGACTCTTTGTGACCCCACGGACTACAGCACACCAGGCTTCCCTGACCATCACCAACTCCTGGAGACAACTCAAACTCATGCCCATCGCACGGGTGATGCCATCTAGCCATCTCATCCTCTGTTGCCCCCTTCTCCTCACGCCTTCAACTTTTATCAGCATCAGGGTTTTTCCAATGAGTCGGTTCTTTGCATCAGGTGGCCAAAGTACTGGAGTTTCAGCTTCAGCACCAGTCCTCCCAATGAATAGTCAGGCGTGATTTGCTTCAGGATGGACTGGTTGGATCTCTTGCAGTCCAAGGGACTCTCAAGAGTCTCTCCAATATCACAGTTCAAAAGCATGAATTCTTTGGTGCTCAGCTTTCATTATAATCTGACTCTCACATCCATACATGACTACTGGAAATAACTATAGCTTTGACTAGATGGACCTTTGTTAGTAAAGTAATAACTCTGCTTTTTAATATGCTGTCTAGGTTTGTCATAGCTTTTCTTCCAAGGAGCAAACACTTTTAATTTTAAGTATAGTGGTTATTAATTTCTTGATAAGGAGATTATTCTAAAATATTTGCAACCATGGGACATAAAGAGAGGATTGTTTCTGGTTATATGTCTAAACCCATATGGCTAGATGGTCATTGTTGGTAAATCCATCTTGAAGTACTGTTTTAATTCTTCATTTATCTCCTATATACCTTGTCTCATCCCCCTTCCACCTGATGGCATTTCTGTTGCTACTATGTTTCCCAGATCCTGTACGGCACTCCTCTTAGGACATGGTTTTTTGGTTGTTGTTTATTTTTATTTGTTTATCAGGACATAGTTTTTAAAAAGCCTTCATAAGTTTTGTTAAAAGACAGGGTCTTTAGCTTCTCCTACCTTTAACACCATTGATCTCTGAATGGGGAAGTTTCCTTTATTCCAGACTTAACTTGCCTGAGTTAGACTTGCCAACTGAGGTGGTAAAATTGAAGGGATTACATGTCCTCCTGAGAGCATGCATACACTGTTCTCAAACCAAGGGAAAATGCTGGATTGGGAACACTAGTTTTCTGGTCCAGGGCCATAAATATTAATCCACATGGATTTCTTTCATTCTCTTCTAGCTTATTCTATTTCAACCTTTTTTTTTTTCCTCAACAGCTGCAGTTAGTCAGATGACTATTTCTTTCATTAAAAGCCTATACTTAACAAAACCTGGATTTCTTTGTAATTAGCATGTTGTGCACAATTTGGAGGAATGCTGTGGTTAAGGCATGCATATTTTATATAGATTTTTTTTTTTTTGCAAACTGCTTATTTTGCTAATGTCTTTTAAGAACTAAAGAAAGTTTTCTAGATATTAGGTCAAAAAGGTAAGTTCTTGTTAAGGAAATCAGTGACTGCTGCAAGGAGACAGGGTACACAGTATTCTGCCAATGTGTTTTTTCATTGAGTCTAAAATAATTTTAGGATTGGTTTTTGTCTTCATTTGTCTTGTTCATCCAAGAAAGTGGGCTTCCCTGGTGGCTCAGAGGTTAAAGTGTCTGCCTGGAATGCGGGAGACCCTGGTTTGATCCCTGGGTCGGGAAGATCCTCTGGAGAAGGAAATGGCAACCCATTCCAGTACTCTTGCCAGGAGAATCCCATGGAGGGAGGAGCCTGGTAGGCTACAGTCTATGGGGTCGCAAAGAGTCAGACACGACTGAGTGACTTCACTTTCTTTTCTTTCTTATTCTTTAAAACTATTTTGACAGTTATCAACAGCCTCTTTGAAGTGGATTGTAGAATATTTTTCTGATAGTTAATGTGTTGTAAGGGTGGTATACAAGACTGGAACATCCAGAAGAATCTCCATAGTATATCCAAATACATCCTGAAGGTAGTTTTTACTCAAAATAACCAAAGTTTGTTCCCTGCTTATGTTTCATATATATCAATATCACAGCTCATTAGAAGATTCTGTCCTGCATAATCATTCTGGGTGCAGTCTGACAGGCAGCTTGTCTCCAGGGTCTTACACGGGTAAGAAATGGCATCTCTTCTTTTGCTCATCCCACCTAACCATTAGAGAGAAAGTAAAGGTAATACCACTGTGGCTGGGGCAAGAATCATTTGTGAATTAAACAAACTTCTCATAAAGGCAAAGCAACAGAGTAGTCATGAGATTAGACTCTGGGTCTGGGCTGCCTAGCCTTCCTAAGTTCAAATCTGAGCTCCACTGCCTATCATGGGGCTTTAAGCAAGATATTTAACCTGGCTGGTTCTGGTTTCCTTATCTGTGACATAGGAGTCATTAAAATAAAATGTACCTCATGATGTTGACATGAAGATCAAATGAGTTAAATAAGAGAAAATACTTAGAACAGTGCCAGGCAAGTGTATTGTTATAGTATCATCCAAACATGTAATAGTGTTCTTATATCAAGTTCTGGACAATAAAGAAGGCAGAGCACTGAAGAATTGATGTTTTGGAACTGTGGTGCTTGAGAAGACTCTTGAGAGTCCCTTGGAAAGCAAGGAGATAAAACCAGTCAATTTTAAAATAAATCAAAGCTTAATACTCTTTGGAAGGACTGATGCTGAAGCTGAAGCTCCAATACTTTGGCTACCTGATGTGAACAGCTGACTCACTGGGAAAGACCCTGATGCTGGGAAAGATTGACAGCAGAGGAGAAGAGGGAGACAGAGGATGAGATGGTTGGATGGCTTCTCCCATTCAATGGCCATGAACTTGTGCAAACTCTGGGAGATGGTGAGGGATAGGGAAGATGGCATGCTGAAGTTCATGGGACCACAAAGTGTAGGACATAACCTGTCAACTGAACAGCAACAGTTCTGTTTTAATGGGATATACAAAGTGAAGAAAGAACTAACTAGAAATAGACAGAAATGTTGCACTGGGTCAATTTATTCATTATGCATCTCTGGTAAAAACTTATGTCCTCATCCATGATCTGGCTGTTGTCATTAAGGGACACCCTGGCATTTTCTGAGCCTCAGTTATGAAGTGAGGAAGCAGCATAGATTGAGTAAGGACACTACAGACACACAAACATTTCATTCATCCTGCTCATCTCACTCCCAGTCTCTAGCAGACATTATTAATGGAGGAGACACTCTCTCTGGCAGGAACAGACATTCTCTGCAGAGCCAAGACATAGTCTCAGGATGCTTTTCAACTTCCTGTCTGTGAAATCTAGCCTAGGTCAATTCTAAGGTTCCTTCCAGCTTCAAAAGCTTATGAGTCTAAGATTTAAAACTGGCACTTGAAAACACAGATCCAGTTGATCTCACTAGAAAATTATAACACAAGGATTTATATGGTTGCCAGGTCAAGTTGACCAGTACTCATAAGCTCCAAACCCATCAGGCTTGCATTCAAGGTTATTCTGGATTGAACGTGCTTGTCTCTTTGCTCTGTCACATGTAAGTTTTTCTCTAGATTATCCATGAGCAATGAATATTTAAATTCTGTAGTAAGTGTTGATGGAAGCTTTCTGCCTTCTAAGCCAACATGTTAAAGCTTTGGATAAGTCTGTCTATTAAAGCATTCTTCCTTGTATTAGGACCAATGGATTTCTATTGCTCCATAATCTGACTCTCAGACTTATCCACTCTAACTGACTTTACTGAATTTGCACATAGTTGTAGCCAGCTATTTTTTTTCCAGCCTGGCTTTTCATCATTGAATTAATCCTCCACAGGTCTTTAAATATACTGCCTGTGGGTAGGAGTGCTTTAATCTTTTCCTTCCCATTTGCCCTACTATGGATAACATCTAACGTGTTGATCAGTGTCCTCTAAAGCTTTCATTTCATAGTTTCTCTTTCTTTTTACATTCAATAAGTATCTCCTTTCCTCTTTTAGCCTCATTCTTACATAGACTGATTTGAAGAAATAAGACTGTGGCATCCACTTGGTTTCTGGAAAAAAAAAAATTCAAACTGGCTTCTGGGAACATTTTCAAAATGTCAATTGAGAATCATAGAAAACCATCTATAGATTATTACAGTAAATGTGGATCCAATCTAGGAAAAGTGCCTATTATGTTGGTATTGAATAAGATGTAGGCAGTTAGGCCTTCTCTCAAACACAAAATGTTTTTGGATCCAACGCTCACTTGTAGTAAAACACTGTGCTGGTTTATAATGGGCCCCAGGACCATCTATATCCAATTCTTTCCTTCTGTTGGGAACTACCATTAGAACGAGAGTTATTCACAAATGGAAAGAACAGCATTGTGCGCAATTAATATTGATATTGCTACCAGTACTCTGTTAGTACTTTCACCATTGGCATAATGTATTACTAAAGAGAACTTACCCAGTACCAAGTTCTAGACTGCAAGCTTAACATAGATGTTCTTATTTAACATCTCAGTAATTGTGAGGTAAATATCATAATTAGCCTCTGCCATAAGACAAATGAAACCTAAGATCCTGGGGTAACATGAGTTTGGAGTTTCACCTATAGTTATTTGGTAAGGGAAATAGTTTGGCCAATTATTACTATTATTATTACTGCTGAGGAGACACTGCTAAAAATTAGCATTTTAAATTATTGGCAAATAGATTGAGGAAGTTTGGTCTGACAACAGAATCTTAGCTCAGCAGAGCTTCTAGCCACTACAGTATATTTTCTTCTGTAAAATAAAACCTCAAGACTACTCCAAACTGTAAAAAGAGAGAAGAGATTAAGGTAACTTCAGGGCTTAAGTGCTGGGGTCATGGGGAGGCTCACAGTGCTTAACTGACACAGCGGGCCCAGTTAGATTTAGTCAATACTGAATTTTTCAGAGAATGTGGCAAAACTGCTTGAGTCCTTGGAGGGCAATGGAGCTGCTGCCTTACTCTTTGTTCCTTTGGATGGTTAACTTGTCCCCATTTTTCCATTTCATTGTAGGAGATAATTCTCCCCTCTGTGTGGCCACATAAAGATCTGTGCTCGTGTTGCTTAGAAATCTTCAAAGTTTGTGGATAATCATAGTTGTATACATTCATATATGTCTTCTATATAATTATACTGACTTTGTGAGAATTGCGGCTTATTCCAGGAATAGAAGAAAATTCTATGTGCAAAGATACATTTCCCAAGCATTCATATTGCAATTTTAATGAGGCTGGAAAAAAACTTACTGCTTAAAAGTTTTTTAACATGGTTGAACATAGGATGCTTCAAGTGGTGTCAATAAAGAAAACTGCATTGTGTGTGTGTGTGTGTGTGTCATTAAAGTATCAGCTTGGGTGGTGTTTGTGGTGCTTTCTAAAATAATGTCTTATCTTTCAAAATACATCACAAGCAGGGACATCCAATGGGTTGATTATTTTAACAATAAACACTAACTCAGGCACTATCAGAGAAGGCAACGGCAACCCACACCAGTACTCTTGTCTAGAAAATCCCATGGATGGAGGAGCCTGGTAGGCTGCAGACCATGGGGTTGCAAGAGTCAGACATGACTGAGCAACTTCACTTTTGCTTTTCACTTTCATGCATCGGAGAAGGAAACGGCAACCCACTCCAGTGTTCTTGCCTGGAGAATCCCAGGATGGCAGAGCCTGGTGGGCTGCTGTCTATGGGGTCGCACAGAGTCGAACACGACTGAAGTGACTTAGCAGCAGCAGCAGCAGGCACTATAAGAGGAAAGTAAATTTTCCAGTGACAGGAATATGTGGACCATTAACATATGGCAGATGATTTTCAAGAGCACTCCATGCTTACTTAGGTTCACTGGATTCTCTGGACCGGAAGGCATGTCTGGAAACCTTCAGTATAGTGATCCTAACAATGAGGAAAATATTAGCATCAACTTATATGGATGATGATACTGGTATATTGCAGTGTTTTAATGCAAGAAATAAAAGACAAGGTCCGACAGGGAGAACACTACTCCCTCAAACCAGTTAAAAAAAAAAAAAAAACCTCCTCTGCATAACTGTGAAGTTCTCACGTGAGTTTCTCATTCAGAGAAGAACCGATACATTGATTTTTTTTTCCCACTGTGGTTTCTCATTAACTTGACCAATAAAACTAAGGCAGACTTTAATGGTGATTTCATTGACCCAGTCCTGTTTTGTCACCATTAACTGCCATTTATTGAGGCTCTATCTGAAAAAAAACAAAAACAAAAACAAAAACAAAAAACTGAGCTAGACATTTTGTATGACTGACAAGATAAATAGAAAGGGAATTATGATCACTGACATTCAGAAGAAGAAGTGTGGAAACATGGGGGTTTATAGCCACTAAAACTCATATTCAAAGCTCAGTTCAGCCACTCCATATTGCTCTCTGGGCCTCAGCTTACTTACTCATCAAGTAAGGAAAATTATACCCATCTAATAGGATGGCTGTGAAGATGAAGTGAAAGCCTCACTGTCATGTGTCTTGTTTCATATCTGGCATACTATAGGTCCTCAGTGAGTGCTCACCTCCCTCCTCCTTTTTTTCTAAAGGGTTAATTTTCTAATTACTTTAAGAGACAGATATAGAAAAGTAGAAAATGAGACAGAATGCTGAAATATTTTAATTATTGAAACTATAAAATAATTTACAAAGGAACTGTATAATACAGAGAGAAATAAAATGAAAAGATGAGAATGGCACTACTGTATCAGAACCATGATCTTTGGAAACACGGGAGTTAGTTCTAGAAGTATTCAAAGTTTCATTTACATTTGAAATCCCAGAGAATAAAATCACTGATTTATTTATAAATATCAAATGTTGCCTTAAAAGTAAAAAATTATGATTCTCTATGAGAACTGAGTTAAGAGTGTAGGTGTATCTGTGTCTGTGTCTGTGTGATACCAAGAATCAGTAATGCTATAAGCAGATTATAGGCAGATGTGAGACTAGAGGGTAGTAAACTTTTGTTTACAGAACTCAGGTCATCTGTAAATGGACATACTAGCCTATACTGTGTTGAACCAAACAGATTTCATGATAATAACAATAGCAGTGAGTTTCATTTTATTTTTTCCTTTCTTATTTTTGTATACAAATTTTAGGAACTTTGTATCTTGTGTATATGATTTTTGGCATCTTGAAAAACAGAAGGTGGGGAATCTTAATCTTATATTCTGCTCAAGTGTTACCATTTTAAGAATACAAATAGACACAACTTTCAACTTACTATCTAATTACACTATAACAGATTTAGTATTATCCAAAGACAGACTGTGTGCGTGCTTGTGCTTGTATATCCATTTACACAGTGCATATATTTGTATCAGTGCCATTAGACATGTGAGAAATCTGGAAATCAGAATGTGAGTGTTTTGGGAAAGATCAAACAGCCAAACCATCTCATGATACGTTTGTATACTATTCTGTTTTTACACACTTTCAAAGATGATAACTTGCTGAGCGCTATCCATTTTTAGCTCAATTTATTCCATGAACATTATCTTTAACAGGCATAGTTTCATCAATCTATATTTATTTCATAAATCAGGTAATTATAATGGCTTTAAATATAATGCCCTGCTCCAATCTGATTAGCACTAATGAGACTACAACCGATGAATACAGTGCATATATCTGGGTTTCTTTAGGCATCAGTTATCTGTCCAAACTCTTAGAAATATACATAACCAAATACTCTTCAACCTTCAACCACAAGCCTGCCTATGTACATTACTGGACACTTCTAACTTTATTTTAAGCCTTATAACTTCATTTTAAGCAAATGCTAATCCAAAGATGCTGGGAATGATTGAGGGCAGAAGGAGAACAGGGGGGCAAAGGATGAAATGGTTAGATGGTATCACTGACTCATGGACATGAACTTGAGCAAACTCTGGGAGATAGTGGAGGATAGGGAACCCTGGCATACTGTAGTCCATGGGGTCATGAAGAGTTGGGCACAACTTAGCGACTGAACAACAACAACAATCAAAGGATAATGTAACATGAATCCATTTGTTGAATTCCTATTGTGTGAACTTTGTCTCAGAAATTTTACTTCTATTATCTCAAATTTAAAGGGCAACATTATACAGGAGTGACTTGATGTCTCTTTATACTCCACACAAAGATATTTAAAAGGTCACAGAAATTAATAACATTACCAAAAGATGAACAGTTGATGTATAAACAAGTCTTAAACTTAGACCTCTGGACTAAAACTCATGTATTTTATTCCCTTAACTGCATCCTACTATAAAGTAAACAAATTGGGTCTCCTTTTGGTTGTCATCAAGCTATATTTTAAACCTAAATTCTATTTCTTGACGTAATTATCTGAGTGCCCCAGACATTTTCCGTCCCTTTTTCTGCACTTCAGCAGCAGGCATAACTAATAATCCACAAATAATCTTGTGATCCTAGGGGGCATTGCTGTTCATAAAAAGCATACTTAATTGCCACTAAAAAATTGGTGTTTTAATAAATGAAAATAAATGCATCCCAATTTATGTCAGATTTGCGTGTATGGGTGCTTCCTAAAAAAGTGCATAACTGCATTCACCTTTTTGTTCCTATAGAAAATTTTAAATTTGAAAAATGCTGATTTTTAAGATGCATTGAATTTTTTTTATGTCTGAAAAAATCTTAGAGTTGAACATAAGGCTCATTTTCATTTTATTTCATTATCATTTTGGTTATCAGACAATTCCACAGAGATGAGAAAGATATACTAAGCAAAAAGCTAATGACAGTTTTTAACACTGATTACAATCTAAATCTTAGTAAAAGATAATTTCACTTTTTGATAGTAGAACTAGAAGTTTAGTTGAAGTTTAGTTGAATCTCTATCTAAATAAAAATTTAACAGTGCTTATTTCATGCTCATATGGTCAAGTTTTTGGTCCAATCTGTAAAGAGTTAGAGTAACTGATATGCTTATTACTGTTGGTTAATTAAAAGTAGAGTTTCCATTTAGTTACAAAGTACATTAGTGTGCTGAGCATATCACATGCCAGATGACCTGAGCCACATATTTGAACTCCTAAAATGAAAAGAAGGTAGTGGAAAATCTATTTGATATGTTGCCAGGAGTGTCACTAAGTTCCTTCTAGAAATAGATTTGGCCTGATGATCAGGAAGACTGGGTTTATATCTTGCTGTACTGCTGTTTTGCCCTGACCCTTGAGTTTTGTCTCTTAAATCTTCAAAGAGTCAATTTTCCAAGAGCAAAGTATGGAATAAAATTAAATAAAGCCCAGGCCCACTTTCTTGTGCTTCTATGAATAAGATTTAAAAGTAATTCAGGGGTTTGACTCTCTGCTCAGCCTCTTTATAGCTCTGTGATTTGGAGAATATATTTAGCCACTCTGATCTTCATTAAATAGTTAGGATGACACAAGGGCCAAGAGTGGTATTCGCATGGCATTTGTGCACAAATACAGTTCATGACTGTGATGAAGGAAAAAAAAGACGATGATGATAGTGACAGGAGATAAGGAAGAGAGGAAGCAGCAGGGTAAGAAGCTGGAGAAGGAGAGTAAATAATATTCAAGAGGAAGAAAGAAAGAAATGCTTGAGTTAATTTTACTGATATTATAAAATTTTATAAGTATATATTATAAAATTACTTGCTCCTGAAAATGCAAGTAAATGTAAAATAAGAAAGAAGAAGAAGAAAAAAAACCTATAAAAGCAGGCACTGAAATAGAATCTAATGGAGCTTTTCTTAAAACCTTATCCACAGGGTTCTGTCAGCAAGTATCAGTCAAACACATATTTCATGGTTGAATAAGTTTTGGGAAAAGATCAGTTAAACAAAATGACTTATAGAAAGCAGGGCCTCCTTGAATTTTCTGAATATTACTGTACACAGTGATTCCTCAAGACTGTTTCTTTGAAATTTCTTTTCTTCCTTTTTTTTTCATCTTTTTTGAGAGCAAGTAGAAGGAGGCAGAGGTATGGAGATTGTACCAGCCTAGTGCTCTGTGGAACAAACCTTAGCAAACATGAGAATGATGAAAATAAGTGAAGGACTGGATCTTAGAAATCAAACTGAAATCTCATTCCTGCCACTTAACTATATCACTTAACCAAGCTAATCCTTGGTTGACTCTAAGTGGAGATGATCCCATCTTGAAAGATTGTTTTAAGAACAAGGATCAATAAAGGTAATGATACCTGCCTGTGATACAGAACAAATAAACTGATGGTAATAATATGATAAATTCCAGGTATACTTCCTTTCATTGAAGATCCCCAAAGAGGAAATTGTGCATTTCCTCCCTTTCTCCACTGAAATCTATTTGTTATGAAAAACATCAAAGACGGATTCCCATATGTGGAACACTGTGGAAACAATTTGTTGTTGATTGTTTCCTTCTTGAAATGGAATTAGAAGAAAATGGGATGGAAAGTTCTGATTCCCCCAAAGAATGAATCTGAATAGGACTGAGGGCGTAAGTAGAACACACATTTTGAGGTTAACGATATTAGAAGTTAACTAATTCTTTCTGGAGGATGGATATCATTTGCAGTAAAGCATCTGCCAATCGTTGTAAAATATCAGAGTAGCTGGACCTGTCATTGAAACAAACCAATGTGAACAATCCTTTACCTGAAGGAGGCATGATTAAAACTAGAGCCATTTCACAGATAATCCATTTATAAATCATGGTGATAAAATGGCCATCATGACAGCAGCTCAGTGACATTTTTTCACAAGCTCAGCTGTATCCAGGCAACCAAAACATCTTAACTCAGATGAGAAGAAAGGCAGGCTGGGGTTCCAGGAGTCAGGGAGCAAGATCCTCTGTTGGTTCTCTTTTCCCGTGAGAGAAGGTAATGGATTGATGGCTAAAGAAGCTTTATGTGGTCCTGGGTACTACAGCATGCTTTATTTGTATGTCAGAATCAATGGACATCAAGACTTAGGTTTTTCTCAACTCTTTCCTTATTCTAGCAACTGATAAAGGGGAACTCCAAGGTCCATTATATCCACATCTAATTTGATCCACACCCAATTTGATCCACACCTTGCTGTGAGAGACTCGACTGATCAGTAGGAGCTGGAGACAGAACATGTGGCAGAAATCCAGATATTCCCTACTCAGCTGTTTACATGTGTAATTGCAGTATGACAGTGGCTGTGACATTGTTGAGAAGAGGTTCTAACAAGCATCACTACAACAACTATCATGTGCTATAAAGCTAGAAAAAGTGTGTCTCTTTCCCCCAGAAGAGAGACAAAAATTATCTTTTCACTACTTTGGGAATTTTCTATGCAATACATCCTCATAAGCTTCTGACAACTGAACTGTCCTAACTCAGCAGGGATTAAAATATTTAAAACTTTTTAAAAAGTAACACAATTTTTTTTTTTGAGCTGCTGCTGCTGCTAAGTTGTTTTAGTTGTGTCTGACTCTGTACGACCCCATGGACGGCAGCCCAACAGGCTCCCCTGTCCCTGGGATTCTCCAGGCAAGAACACCAGAGTGGGTTGCCATTTCCTTCTCCAATTGAGGAATAGTGAAAAATGTAATTCTATACATTTCAAGTGTGCAAAGTGATGATTATAGATATACATTGTGGAATGATTACTGATATCAAGATGTTTAACAAATCCATCACCTCACATAATCAACTTCCTTTGCATGTTGGTGAGAATGTTTAGATATATTTTTGTCTCTTCATTCCAAGTGTGCTTTTATCAATAGCTGCTAGACCTATGCCTCTTGGTAAGAAGCTTTTCCACAGGCTGTCTGCTATCACCTCCTCTTAGTAGGGGCAGAGTTTTAAATGTCTGGGGTAGCCTTCAACCAATAATTGCTGGATACAACCTCAAGTTTTCTTGAGGTTTGTTTGGGACAATTTCAGCTTTTCCAGGGAGCCAGATTACCTGACATCGATGTATAACCCATGCTCCTCTGTGGGACTGAGCAAACATTTCCCTCCCTGGGATCTGCTTGATACCACACTCTGTGTGGTCTCTTTATTCCCCACTCCCCATTCTTCTACTATTTTTTCCTGACAGCTCTTTCAGATTAAATTACATCCTCATAAATACTTTGCCTGATACTTCCTTCTGAGGAACCGATCTTGTACATCCAGAAAAAGGACGGACGTAGTTAGGACCTCAGTGGAGACTGGACTCGAGACAGGCTCCCAAGGCAGAATTTCCTGTATAAGACCTGCTGCTGCTGCTAAGTCGCTTCAGTCGTGTCCGACTCTGTGCGACCCCATAGATGGCAGGCCCACCAGGCTCCGCCGTCCCTGGGATTCTCCAGACAAGAGCACTGGAGTGGGGTGCCATTGCCTTCTCCAGTATAAGACCTAGGAAACATCAAGTAGCCAAAAACACAGTTTAGGTGAAAGAATTTCACCAGGAGATAGCTATGGTTAGAGACCAAGAACTGGAAAAGCAAATAACTACACTGATTAAAATAGTAATAAGCTACCATTGTAATAACATACAGAATTGATTGAGGCTTTGTGTTAGGTGCTGTACTAAGAGCTCTAATGCATTCTTCCCCTCATTCAGTGCACACAGCATTGAGGTAGAGGCTATTATCTTTTCTATTTTACAGATGTGGAAACAGAGGCTTAAGAATGTTTTGTGACTTACCTAAGGTCACATAGCTGTGGCCTTGGCTTTGTGCCTACATTTGTCTGGCTCCTATTATAAGGATAATCACGTATCAAGAATAAAAATGCCACAATGAGGTGAAGGAACATGACTGATGTGATCAAGCTGATATGATAACTAGTTGGAGCAAATGCCATATTTTAATGCGTATTTCTGCCTTCCTTGCCTGTGTCTCTTTAAGGACATGGGGCTCAACAGAAAGTTAACACCCACTGTGTCAGAAGAAGACTTTTGTTCTTTGTTCTCAATAAATCTACCTCCTCCCTGCCTCCCACCAGCTCACACACACCCACCACACTACCTTCCAAACCTCAGCAATATTAAGTTATACACTCAAGGTCACAGAGCTGTAAAGGCAGGTTTGGCAGCAAAGCCATATCTTCTAATTCCTAGCCCAGGTCGGTTTCTTTCCAACAACATCAGGCTAATTTAGTGTCACATATCCAAATCCTGGGCAAAATCAAAACTGTTTTAGTATTAGATGGCTGTCCAAACATAGGTTTCCAGTGAAGAAGCCAAAACTAACCCTCTGTAAACCTCAGCTTTCAAGAGGAATGTCGAGATTCTGCTTCTGTCATCATCTTTCTGCCAACTCTCTGGCCTTTGGACTCAGCCTGATTTTGAAATGTTAATTTAAAGTGATTCAAGTGGATATTAACCAAAAAATTATTAGTAAGTACTTCTCAAGCTCAAGTGTAATAGGCCCCATAGAAAACACAAAATTGTTTATTCAACATATTTAAACATGTCTAAAATGAACTAATTGCTTTTCTTGGGTGTTCTGGAAAAATTGTGGCTTTATCCCTGCCCCAGAGATTGGGAATCTGAGGAAAACAATCTATAGATGAATAGATATTTATCTTTTCATGCATATGTAGACACAGAGGCATTGAAATTAATCATTTCATAGGAGGAAGGTCATAAGCACAATTCATGTCTTCCTGGATTAAGCTCTGACCAAACCAAGAGGATGGAGAATAACTTGTACACAAGATGGAAATCCAGGGCAGCTGGATTCCTCCATTTGTGAGAAATCATTGAAACCACCTTCATTTCCACGCTGCCATCTCATTCCCTGACTCACAGGCTTATTTAAACATAGTTCCCATAAGAACGAGCCTCAATATTATCCCTTGATTATAACCAATTATCTTTCACCAGTGGGCTGACCACTTGTCTCTTTCCTCTCATATTTGTCCGTTTCTCTTTGCTTATTTTGCTCTGATAACTGCCAGTTACATTCACCAAACCAACATCTGGTTCTGTTTCAGTTCAGTTCAGTTCAGTTGCTCAGTCATGTCCGACTCTTTGCGACCCCATGAACAGCAGCACTCCAGGCCTCCCTGTCTGCTTTGTTTAGTCATTGGGAAATACCTGGTAGAAAACTGGAGGATCAAATAGAGGAAGAGGCCAGGCTACTTCTCCCCAGTCTATGCTTTGGGAAGCATCACTTATGGTGGGATGATGTTTCCATTGTTGTATATTCTCTCAGACAGGAAGTCCTTACCCTGAGGTCAAGCATGCATTAGGTGGAACCATATCCTAGGCACTAGACAATGATATCTGTCCCTTTACAGTAGCTATGGTAGCAACTTCCAGTTATCGCTGCAATCCCGACTGCCTTACTACCTCCCTTTTGGCCATTTATCTTTTCCAACATATTAGTATCTAATTAAATTCCTTTATTGAACTACCTATTATGGGCTCATTTTTTTTTTCTGATAAAACTAGTTTCAGTCATTTGCCCTCTTATCAGAATAATTACATGCACTTTTCCTAACCTTGATGTCTCCCTCAAATGAGCACAGCAGATCGCTCACCCCCTCCCCATACTCTTATTTCTAGGATATTTGTGATTCATTCTTATACACATTGACAAGGCCCTTCCCTGCCTCATGCAGGTAAATGTGACTCAATGGGGAATTTCCAAAATATATCAATAAGACCTCACTTATCTGATACAAGTCTTTAAAGGCGTAAATTTGAGCTTTGAACAGCTGAGAGAAATGGCAAAAAGGACCAGCTTTGAATCCAGACAGGCACTCATGAGGGCACTTCTGGTATAAAACCTGATTCTGCTCTTAGTTTACACAAGTTCCCATAAATGTAGATACCTGATTTCATAGTAGATTAAGGAAGAACAAGGAAGAATACCAAAGCCACTGATACATGGCAATAAAACTGATGGCTGACAATGAGAAAATAATAAATGGAAGCAAAACTTTAAAATTAATTATAATATTCCCAAAGTAAAATCAGTTAGGACCTTTTGATACAGGGGAAAACACAGCTGCCTATATTTGTTAATCACGATCTAACACCAGAAAGAGGTAAAGACATAGTATATACATAATGCCACGAATCATTTTAGGGGTTAAAATATGCATTATATTGATTTAACTGATAAAAATGTTACTGTATACTATGCTCAACCATTTCATAGTTAAGGACAACAAAGCTCTTTAAGCTGACTACCATCGGTAGTGTTACAGGCCTATGACAAAGGAAAAGATGGAGATGTAAAACATGATTGGCCTCTCTCAAAATCCCATGGCCTCACTGCTCCATGTTAGAGAATTGTCCTTTGTAATTACAAACTTCAGAGTCTTTTGTTTTAAAAGAAATGGCTGATTTTTCTAAATACTCACATTTTAACAAAGTGATTAAGTATCTATTATCTTGCAGAAAACCTTCCTTTTGTCATGAAAGAGTAAATAATATTTTGAGAATTGAGTGTTGGAAGCTTTAATGCAGAGGGGTTAAAAAGGAAGCTTTATGAAAGCACCTGGGACAGCTCAGATGTATACAGTGCTGCTAAACCTCTTTATATTCCATGTTGTAATCAAATTTCTATTTGTTCTCAGTGACCATTTATAAATCAGTGGTTAAGCCCTGGCTTTCCTATCCCTCTCCCTCCAGAAATACCCACATTGTCTAGGAAAGTAGACTCAGGGCAGCTTCAGTCCTACAAATAACCAACACTTCCTCTGTTGGTGAATAGAATTTAACCAGACTAGGAAACTAAACCAAAGTCACATAAAGGGTAAGATCTAATGTGCTTAACGAGAATCTTTATGCAACTGTTCCCACTAGTCAGACAGAGAATAAGATGATGTATTTTTACTTCATCTTCGCTTTCCACAGAAAATTTTAAAAGCCTTAGGATTAGTCCTGATTGTCAACAGATCATCTCCCATTTTGTGTCAGGGCTCACTGCGGTTTCCATGAGACCCAAGAAGGTCACTGATATGGCTGTTCCAAATAATTTTAAATTGACTTTCTCTTCTGTTGTAATAACAACTGAGAGTGATACAGCTAAATGCCTTATTTTCCTCCTTCCCTTTATCTTCCAGTGCCAAGTAAGATCCTCCACTCTTATCAGAAAGTATGGTGCTTATTACTTCAATATTTATGGAATGTTGATCCTATGCCAAATGTAGTGCTAGGTACCACAAGGATAGGAGGAACAGGTTATAAGTACACCTGTGAGAAGCTTGTGAAATAAAGAAAGAATAAAGTTTGAATTCTAAAAATTATCTGACTCCTTCTAATTCCTCACTGGTTAACCACTAAGCATTTTCACTTCTATATAATGTCATTTGAGTCTACCTATTCATTCTTATCTTCCAGATGTTCAAGCTGGTTTTAGAAAAGGCAGAGGAACCAGAGATCAAATTGCCAACATATGCTGGATCATCAAAAAAAGCAAGAGTTCCAGAAAAACATCTATTTCTGCTTTATTGACTATGCCAAAACCTTTGACTGTGTGGATCACAATACACTGTGGAAAATTCTTCAAGAGATGGAATACCAGACCACCTGACCTGCCTCTTGAGAAACCTATATGCAGGTCAGGAAGCAACAGTTAGAACTGGACATGGAACAATAGACTGGTTCCAAATAGGAAAAGGAGTACATCAAGGCTGTATATTGTCACCCTGCTTATGGAACTTCTATGCAGAGTACATCATGAGACACACTGGGCTGGAAGAAGCACAAGCTGGAATCAAGATTGCCAGGAGAAATATCAATAACCTCAGATATGCAGATGACACCACCCATATGGCAGAAAGTGAAGAGGAACTAAAAAGCCTCTTGATGAAAGTGAAGGAGGAGAGTGAAAAAGTTGGCTTAAAGTCAACATTCAGAAAACGAAGATCATGGCATCTGGTCCCATCACTTCATGGCAATAGATGGGGAAACAGTGGAAACAGTGTCAGACTTTATTTTTGGGGGCTCCAAAATCATTGCAGATGGTGACTGCAGCCATGAAATTAAGACACTTACTCCTTGGAAGAAAAGTTATGACCAACCTAGATAGTATATTCAAAAGCAGAGACATTACTTTGCTGACTAAGGTCCATCTAGTCAAGGCTATGGTTTTTCCATTGGTCATGTATGGATGTGAGAGTTGGACTGTGAAGAAGGCTGAGTGCCAAAGAATTGATGCTTTTGAAGTGTGGTGTTGGAGAAGACTCTTGAGAGTCCCTTGGACTGCAAGGAGATCCAACCAGTCCATCCTAAAGGAGGCCAGTCCTGGGTGTTCATTGGAAAGACTGATGCTGAGGCTGAAACTCCAATACTTTGGCCACCTCATGCAAAGAGCTGACTCATTGGAAAAGACTCTGATGCTGGGAGGGATTGGGGGCAGGAGGAGAAGGGGACAACAGAGGATGAGATGGCTGGATGGCATCACCAACTCAATGCATATGAGTTTGGGTGAACTCCAGGAGTTGTGATGGACAGGAAAGCCTGGCATGATGCAATTCATGGGGTTGCAAGAGTTGGACATGACTGAGCGACTGAACTGAACTGAACTAATTCATTCTTATGGTTTCTGGTCTTGGCTAAAGCCAGTCCTCACCTGGAAGGCTGTCATCAATAATTCTTATCACCATTTTTGTTTATTAAATACTTTAATTATAATGAAAATGTACAAAGTGCAACTGTACAAGGCAAAGAATTATAACTATGTATAACACTATGCCCAGATCAAGAAATGGAATATCAGTTGTACCCAGAATCTACCTCCCCAAAATGATTTCCATTTTCTTCCACAAAGACAATCAGTATCCTGAATTCAAACACTGTAGATTGGGTTTCAAATTTTATATAAGTGGAATCATATAGCAAGTGTTCTTTTATTCATGGCTTCTTTTTTCAACACTTTGTCAGATTCCTCAATGTTGTATGTAGCGGGAATTTGTTTACTCATTGCTGCAAACTATTCCATTTATGATTTATATCGTGATTAATTAGCCAATCTACTCTTGAGTTTTTGGTTTGTTGTTAGATTGGTGATAGTACACATAATGTTGCTATACATTTTCTTGCATGTCTCTCTTGGTGCAGATATGTACACATTTCTGTTGGGTAATATATTCAGGGGTGGGTTAAAAAGTGACTTGGTTACATGCAAAAGTAGACACAAGTAGTTTCTAGTATTCACCGACCCATTAATAGTATAGAAGAAATTGTAACATCCATTCCTGCTCCGTAAGATAATCTTCTTTATTTAGTTTCTGGAACGCAAATGTGATCATGTGATGCTCCTGTTTAATGGCTTTTAATAGCTGGTCTTTTCTCTTAGAATCATGTTCAGGGTGCACTAGTACCTGAAAGGCCTGCAGAGTCTGCTCTCACCTGAATCTCCAGGCTAACCCCATATCCCTCTGCCTCTGATGTTCTCCACTATGACCATCCCAAACTTTTTCCAGGTTCACATGCATGCTGTATTCTCACTCACGTCTAAGGTCAAACTTAGCTCCCCTGAGATGTTTTTCCAGATCTATCTGTCTCATTGTCTTTTCTTTCCTCTTCCTTTTTCTGACAGTACCTATCACATAACCCTAATGTAAATCCCCTTTATTATGCAAGTTAGTGCCAGACTTGGCATAATAGCCTCATTTTGTTACTTGTTTACTTTGTCTTCACCACAAGAATTTAAAGCTCCAAAAGATCTGGAAATTTCCCTACTTGTTCACTTTTAAGTTTCCAGTATCCAATAGTGCTCAGCATCAAGTAGGAACTCACTGTTTAAGTGAGTGAGTGAGTACATGAGTGAAGAAATATTAGCATATCAGCATATTGTTTCCCTCTGGTAAAATCAGTTGTCTCCTCTTTCTTTAACTGGTAATTTGTACTCATTCTCAAAGTCTTGGCTTCAATAGTATTTTCATCAGGCACTTAATTTGACTAACCAAGCTCAGTTAGAACACTCGTGTATATCTTAACTGATTCTGAGATTCAGTTTCATAGCACTGATATATTTTTAAAATATCAATGGATGATTTGTAATTATTTTGCTTATTATGATCCACATTCACCCTTATCTTCTAAGCTCTGAAAGGGCCTGAATATCTGTTTTCCTCACCACCTTATTCCTTGTGCCTAGTACAGTGCTGCATGCAGACTTCCTAATATACAAAGGCAGATGCTCAGATTCTGTATATCAGGTCACGGGGAAATTGTCTGGCATTTCTCACAATGCTAGGAATCTAGTGTTGTGTATACAGAAAGAAGATACAAGCAGGCCAAATAGGGGAGGACTGGGGAAATATTCCTACAGGCCACAGGAGATAATCTAAGCCTTATACGATGGATTTTGATAGGCACAAACACTCCAGGAAGGATAAAGGCCATGTAAAACAGTGGGGATGGAAAATAGTATTTTTGAGCAAGAGAAGGAAAATCTAAGCACTCAGTGGTATTTTTTTCACTTTTTCTTGTAACCATGTATGTGTGTATATATATATATATATATATATATATATATATATTCCTTAAAGACCTCCCTTTGTTCACGCCCTCTCAAGCAGCACCTATTAATGGTATTAGGTAATTTAATAAAAATTTATATTGCACTCTGTGTGCACACTGAACACCAACTAATAAACACACAGGTGTTTACCAAATGGCCAGTTAGAATGGTGAGAAATGGCCAAGTAAGTAAGTAAGTAAGGTAAGGATGGGGGGACAATACATACACACACACATGGATGTGTATTTGGAGGTTTCTTTTCACATCTCAACTACTTTGTATGGGAAAATAATAATATTACTTAACACATTGTGCACTTACATGTGAAACACTATTCTAAGACATCTATCTATGAACTTCGTGGGAGATAGGATTTGTGACACTTGCTCAATTAATCACAACTTCATCTGAAAGCATTATATATTTTTGGTGATGTTAGTACCTCATTATTACCACCACTACACTTTATTGAGAACCTAGTATACATCAACTTCAAAGCAGTTGACTAGTACCAGGGGACAGAAAGCAAGTGCTCCAGGGAAGAATAAAGTGATTCTGTCAGACAGTCCGGCTGATGATGACAATAATATGGAGCTTCAGGAAAGTACTGCAAAAATAGAGGAGTGGACTTCTCTATTAGATAGGACAAGTGATTATAGCACAGGGAAAGAGAGGCTCTTCTTCCAAGAAATTACTTAAACATTGACATTCCATCTCAAACAAGGTGGACTAGACTGTCTTTTTGGGAAGTCTGGGATTATGACTGATAGCCTGTCAGCAAGCTTGGTTTTACTTGCCTAATAGAAGCAATTTAACACAGAAATATGCTATGGACATGAAGCAATGAAGCAATGTACAAAAGCAATTTGTACAAATGAGAACATGATGCATATTTAGGTATGCAGAAAAGATAATAGAAAAGATTTAGGATTATGGCTTTTCCAAGACTATTCCTGGAGAGGTTCTGGAGAAATCTCAGTAGTTATGGGAAAAAAGGAATTTCCATTTGGCTTCTCTATAAATTATGTCATCTTTATTAGGAAACTGACTCAATTATATATCTGAAAATTCTCTACGATCCCCATGGATGATGGTGGAATATTAATAGCTGTTGAAATCTGTTACATAAATCTGTGAGTGAAAGAAAGCAAAGGATAGAGAAAAAGAAAGAAGGGAGGAAAGACAAAAAGAAAGGAACATTTAGAAGAGTACTACTATCTTTGCTAAGACCGTGGAATAGGAAGTGACTTTAGGAATTTAGGACAACTCTCATACTACAAAGTCAATTTTGATGATACAGCTTTTGGTAAGCAAAACAGGGTGCCCAGATGGGTCCCAGATCCTACATATGAGGTAGTAACTTAATGCTTCATAGAAAGAAAGGGTAGGAGTGTGTTAAAGCATTTAAAAGCATCCCACCTTTGCCAGGATTGTCTCAAAGACCAAGGTCTGAGCTGCAGGGAGAGTGGAACAGAGCCCACAGCAGAGAACTAACTGTGAAAGCCAGAGGAAGTAAATCAAAATGGCCTGGATCTCTAGCTGGGTTAAGGTGTTTTCTCTTCCAAAACTAGTCAAAACTTTACCAATTTTATAAGGCACTTAAAAAAAATCTCTCTCTCTTTCTTTTTCACTTCAACAAAGATCAAGAGTCAAAGAAATATCAAACAAGCATACAGCAGACAACCCAAATAAATAAGCTCTTCTTTTTGGAGAACAGCATCTTTTGTTGTTTGTCAGAGAGCAGTGCTCAAGCCAGGGTGTACAAATTAGCCTCTGGAAACTCAGAGCTCTCCCTGGAGCTCACCTTTATTTCTGAATGTTTAGTCTACCATTTGTGGCAAGCTGTGTCTTGCAAGGGGAATCTAGATTTCATTCTGCCCTGAAAATGGGAAAGAGGAACTGTTGATATTATAAACTCTTTTCAAGACAGGCCTAAAAACATGCAATTGCTTTTTTCTTTTCATTTCTAGCACAAGACACTGAAGATCATTTTATAGAATCCACACAAAGCATGATTCAGAACCCTATGCTATTTCACTGAACTAATGTCCAGCATGGAAAGACAATTTGGCCTCATTATTTGAAAAGCCAGACCTTATTCACATACAGTTTAGTAAAGTTACTCTTTCCTTCTTGACCTCTTCCATATTAAATATATAAATTATTAAATTATTACTATCTATATTTAATATTTGTAAATACATGACTAATAATAATAGCTGGTCCACTGTTAACCGCATTGACAGAAACCTGAGCATTTGTGTTTGTGTGTGTTTCACACTGAATTGGGGCTCTGTATCTTATTCTACCTAAAGTCTGAGAAGGATGAAACTCTGGTAAACGTGTGCTTAGCCAAAACCATAATTCTAACCGAACTGATTCAACTTTGATCTACTCAGAATATGGCTAGAAGCAGTGTCTCAAAAATCTGACCATGGTCAAATTCAGCAACATTCTGGCTCCTTTGGGTAAGATCCTTAAATCTTATGTACTCTAGTTTCCTGGTAATGTTTCATGTGTCAGTGTTTGCCAACTATTTAGCACATTTCCTGACATTGTTTTGTCTTATATATATTAGAAGCAAGTTTTACATGATACAGTTAGTTATTGTTATTGGCTAAAAGGAAAAGAAGCAAACAACATTTGAGTATTTCAATCTTGCTCCCACTATGCTTATTTTTTTAGTACTAACCTGAATCACACCTTTCAGAAATTCAGAAAAGAAGTCCAGTTCTGTGCAACAAATTACTGGAGAGACATACCAAGTAATGAGACCACTGAACTGGATGTTGAAGTTATAAAGGTGTATATATATATATATATATATATACACACACATATATATATATATATACACACATACCTTTGTGGAAAAGAAAGGTCATGGGGTTCCCTAGTGTGGAAGTGTTATAGAAGAGCCTAGACAGAGAGATCAATTTAAACGTCTTGCTAAATGTCTAGGCTAAGATGATAAGCCCCGAACCAACATTTCCCAAAATAAGGTATCCATATCACTGGCCAAGTTTGGGGTATATATATTACAGGGTGCAGAAAAGGTTCAAAACAATGCTATTTGCATAGCGAGTTTCTTTTTCTAGTGTTATTTCAGTCCTCCTGATTACAGAAAGTAGATGGTCTCAGTTTGGTGATAGCTGTTCACATCTCTTTAAAACTTGCTAATCCCCAATCTCAACAGTCAGAGTTGACCTCTAGGCAGTGGCTTTCAGCTAAACAATTCATTTTTTTTTTTAATTGTAATTACTTTAAGGTTATCTTCTTTTTTTTCCTGAACTGTTTTTTTTTTTTTTTTACATTCATGATTGAAATATATGTTTTTTTAAACAAATACACTTAAGTTTGTGCATTTAGATAAATATATTAGGTAATAGTTTACTATGTTACCTGAATACAGAAAACATTAAAAAGGTGATAATCAATGCCCCAAAGTAGGTATGCAGTGACAGCAGAGATTAAATAACAGATTAGAGAAACATTTAGAAGAGAGGGTAGCAGAAGTTAGCGATTTGTTTAGACAGGGAAGAACTTCAGATGGTCAGTGGTCAAGTGATTCTGAGCCTCAGCCAAACCTCTAGTTGGTTCAGAGTATCTGAAGAGGTAACTAGCTGATTAATATGGGTGTTGCCAGCAGGCAAGAAGCTTATTTGAGAAACCACATTCTCTCTGTATTTATATTCTTGACATATGTTGTGTCTGCACAGTTCTGTTTTTCTTGGCCATTTCTGGGGAGTGAACACCCTTATCAAAAACATGAATAGGTATCACTGATTGCCCTCCCTATTCAAGATGATGGGTTGGACATATTACTTAATCAGGTATATACCTGGAGTGTGGAAGGACTCTAGTAAAATTGTCAAATGCACAAAGCACCTAACATTTAATTCCACAAAATGCAACTTTCTGTCCAATAGCATATGATCATTTTACTTTGTGAAGAATTTCTGAGAATTCCCCCTCTCTTTGCTGTTGGAGTAGCCAAATATGTTTTAAGCTATCATTAGACTTAATGAGAAATGCCATGTACTATAGGTTGTGACTTAGAGGAAATTGGGATATAAATAAACAAAACACAATCTTTGTGAGTTTTAAGTTCCACAGGAGAATTGTATCTGTTCTATATACTTCATAGGGTTGTTGGGAATATCTAACAAAATTACATGGAAAAATATTCTCCAGTAGTTTTGGGTGAAAATAAACAAACAAAAAAGAATTTTCTGTTATTCACTGCTTAGTTGATAATACTTCAGGGTCATGACACTCATATTAATTTGTGATGGGAACAACAACCAAACTGAAATGATTTCTTCTTTGGACAGACTTTTCTAGCCTTCAAGATAAAATCAAACTTTCTTTGGTACTCATAGTTGTGTATGGTTATGTCTATATGCACACAGAGCTTCTCAGCCTGAGTGCTGCTGACATTTGGGTTGGATAATTCTTTGTTGCAGGGGGGTGCCTGTGGATTGCAGCATGTGTGGCAGCATCACTGTCGTCTGCCCATTAGATGCTAGTACACTTTCCACCTGTGACAGTCAAAAATGTCTACAGACATTGCTGGATATTTTGCCTGGTAGGTCAAAATACTTCCAGCAGCACTGTCACATAGTTATGTGGCACATATTTCACTGTATTGAAGTTATTTGTTTTTCTGTCTATTTATATGAATACATTAGAAATAATCTATATGTCACTGAGCACTGCCTAGTGGGTGCTCATCTTTTTTTCTGGATTTAATAGACGACACATACTATAGAGATAGGCACAAATCCCTATCTATCATTTCTTTGCATTTCAAGGACCTGCTCAGTGAGGAGATGTGTAAAAGTCTCAGTAACATTTACTCATTGAACAAATGATGAATGACCTCTTCAAAAGCAGTACCTAAATAATTTTCAGCTTGGCATTTCTGATATCAAACACAATGTAGGACATATAGCAGATTCTTGATGAATGTTTTGGGGATGAATCAGTGAATGAATGGATAGAAGGATAAATAGAGAAAGACAGCCTCATATTCACAGGGTCAGACATTCAACTGTGTACATCCCTAATTTTCCCCTGGCGTTACTATGACTACAAACACCTGAGCTGCCAACATTCTATCTGAAACTCTAAACAAGATTCCAGGTGAGGAAGTGTCCTTGGCAGGATCCCAGCAGACCCAGCAGTGCTTCACAGGAGGAAATCTGCACAGACTTAAGTGAAAATCAGATTCATCCTAGCTGAACTAATCTGTGACTAGGGGAAAAAAAAAATCACAAGTCAACATGGTTGGGCAGGGATAGGAGAAACTGAGATTAGACAATTTAATGCCAGACAGTTTAGAAAGGCAGGGTCCAGAACAAGTACTAATGGAGCTGCTGCTTCTAAAAAGCCTCACTGTTCAATCAGAGGCAAGAATTTTAGACCTAAAGAGTATTTTGGAAGAAAAGAATCCATGTGGATCACCACAGAGTTTCCTCTGTTTGTTCTTTACAAGGAAAAGACATGGAACAAATGAATGGTTAAAAATTGGGAAAGGAGTATGTCAAGGCTTATACTGTCACCTTGTTACTTTAACTTATATGCAGAGTCAGTCAGTTCAGTTCAGTTGCTCAGACGTGTCCGACTCTTTGTGACCCTATGAATCAGCACACCAGGCCTCCCTGTCTATCACCAACTCTTGGAGTTTACCCAAACTCATGTTCATCGAGTCGGTGATGCCATCCAGCCATCTCATCCTCTGTCATCCCCTTCTCCTCCTGCCCCCAATCCCTCCCAGCATCAGGGTCTTTTCCAATGAGTCAACTCTTCGCATGAGGTGGCCAAAGTATTGGAGTTTCAGCTTCAGCATCAGTCCTTCCAATGGACACTCAGGACTGATCTCCTTTAGGATGGACTGGTTAGATTTCCTTGCAGTCCAAGGGACTCTCAAGAGTTTTCTCCAACACCACAGTTCAAAAGCATCAATTCTTTGGCACTCAGGTTTTTATACAGTCCAACACTCACATCCATACATGACCACTGGAAAGACCATAGCCCTGACTATCCAGACCTTTGTTGGCAAAGTCATATCTCTGCTTTTGAATATGCTATCTAGGTTGGTCATAACTTTCCTTCCAAGAAGTAAGCATCTTTTAATTTCATGGCTGCAATCAGCATCTGCAGTGATTTTGGAGCCCCCCAAAATAAAGTCTGACACTGTTTCCACTGTTTCCCCATCTATTTCCCATGAAGTGATGGGACCAGATGCCATGATCTTTGTTTTCTGAATGTTGAGCTTTAAGCCAACTTTTTCATTCTCCTCTTTCATTTTCATCAAGAGGATTTTTAGTTCCTCTGCACTTTCTGCCATAAGGGTGGTGTCATCTGCATATCTGAGGCACCTGATATTTCTCCTGGCAATCTTGATTCCAGCTTGTGTTTCTTCCAGTCCAGTGTTTCTCTTGATGTACTCTGCATAGAAGTTAAATAAGCAAGATGAGAATATACAGCTTTGACCTACTCCTTTTCCTATTTGGAACCAGTCTGTTGTTCCATGTCCAGTTCTAACTGTTGCTTCCTGACCTGCATATAGGTTCTCAAGAGGCAGGTCAGGTGGTCTGGTATTCCCATCTCTCTCAGAATTTTCCACAGTTTATTATGATCCACACAGTCAAAGGCTTTGGCATAGTCAATAAAGCAGAAATAGATGTTTTCCTGGAACTCTCTTGCTTTTTCCATGATCCAGCATATGTTGGCAATTTGATCTCTGGTTCCTCTGCCTTTTCTTTGCAGAGTACATTATGCAAAATGTCAGCTTGGAAGAATCACAAGCTGGAATCAAGATTGCCAGGGGATATATCAACAACCTTAGATATGCAGATAATATCACTCTAATGACAGAAAGTGAAGAGGCACTAACGAGCCTAAAAGAGGAGAGTGAAAAACCAGGCTTAAAACCTAACACTAAAAAAAAGAGAAAAACCTAAGATTGTGGCATTCAGTCCTATCACTTCCTGGCAAATAGAAGAGGTAAAAATGGAAATAATGACACAACTTCTTTTCTTGGGCTCCAAAATCACTGCAAATGGTGACTGAAACCATGAATTTAAAAGATGCTTGTTCCTTGGAAGAAAAGTTATGGCAAACGTAGTTAGTGTGTTAAAAAGCAGAGACATCATTTTGCCAACAAAGGTCCGTATAGTCAAAGCTACCTTTTTTTTGTTTGTTTGTTTTTGTTTTTGTTCCCAGTAGTCATGTATGGGTGTAAAAACTGGACCATAAAGAAAGCACTCAAGAATTGATGCTTTTGAAGGGTAGTGCTGGAGAAGACTCTTGAGAGTCCCTTGGGCTGCAAGGAAATCAAACCAGTCAATTCCAAAGGAAATCAAATCTGAATATTCACTGGAAGGACTGATGCTAAAGCTGAAGCTTCAATAATTTGACCATATGATGCAAAAAGCTGACTTACTGGAAAAGATCTTGATGCTGGGAAAGATTGAAGGCAAAAGGAGAACCGGGTGGCAAAGGATGAAATGGTTAGTTTGCATCACCTACTCAATGGACTTGAATCTGAGCATACTCCAGGAGATAGTTGAAGGACAGAGGAGCCTGGCATCTGCAGTCCATGGGGTCACAAAGGGTCTAACATGATCTAGCAACTAAACAACAACAACAGGGAAATCTGATTCTTCTGAATAGATTTGTTCTACTGGGAGCTTTTCCAACCACAGGAGCTTTTATGACCTGCATAAAAGAGGGAAAATCATAACCTCTTGGAGAAGAATCTTCTACCACCATCTACTTAGCATCAACTTCATATATTCAGGGGTAAGTTAATTTGGGATTCTAAGAATTTCTTTGGTGTCTGTTTTCAAGAGAGTTTTAATGTTGAAGCTGCCTTGTTCTCTGTTTAGCTAAATCATAATCGAAGTTTACAATATCTCTTAAGCAAAATAAGAATTATTTCCTATACTTACACAGAAAACCTCTTACAATCTCTTACATCTATCAGAATTCTTCCCTATAATGATTTTGCTTTTATATTGATTTCCTTATTTCCACTAAATTTAAATTCCTTGATACAGGAATGTGTATGCATGTGTGCATGCTAAATTGCTTCAGTCATGTCTGACTCTTTGCAATCCTATGGACTGTAGCCTGCCAGGCTCCTTAGTACATGAGACTCTTTAGGCAAGAATACTAGAGAAGATTGCCATGTTCTCCTCCAAGGGATCTTCTCAACCCAGGGATCAAACTTGCATCTCTTTACATCTCCTGCATTGGAAGGCAGGTTCTTTACCACTAGCACCACCTGGGAAGCCCTGGTGCAGGAATAGTGTCTGAATATTGATGACTATGATGATGATGATGAGATAGAAATAAATAATTCACTGAGCATTAGTATTAACCTAGTCAATGACCTTAGAAATTTAATAAAAATTACATTTGATTATTAATATAAATTTATGAATCTCACCCAACTGTATATTCTTATGTCTTTGGTATTCATATAGGCTTTGACATAAGGGTGATTACTAAGTTTCATTGCCCTGAATTTATATATAAATAAATAAAAGAAGTGAGGTAGAGACCAGGCCAAAGAATAAGGAATACCATAGACTGGGATTCAGTGTTTTCAATGGACACTGGAACTAATGTATGACCTGAATTTGAATCTCAGTTTTGTGTGTTGTCTGGGCAATCATTTAATAATCTGAGTCTCTATTGTCTCTTTAAAGATTGTGGATCATGATGTATGCTGAAGAATGGCTAAAAGGGTGTGAAATTTAATAAGAGCTCAGCCTCTTTTGTTATTAACATGCATTTTAACAATTGTACGTATCATAAAGAAAAGAAATAAAGACGCATCTAGATCAAAGCTGGTTAATTCAGGTTCTATTGAGACTAAATCAAATCACTGCTCTTGCACCAAAAAATTAATAAAAAGACTTTCAGATGATAGTTTTTAAGTCTATTACACAACACTCTGAAATTCTCAGCCCATTTGCTCAAATCAATGACCTACACTTCACATTCAACATATTTGATAGGACAGCACAACACTAACTACAGTTTAGCTAACATTCAGGGAGTTTATCAGAAATCCTCATCATGAAATTCTCAGTATCTCAGTTTAACTCAGAGGTACTATTTTTTCACTTCTTACATAGCCAAGATGGAAAGTCCTATGATTCTTTGGAGTGAACAGTCACAAGGAATACATATCCCAAAACGCTGTATGATGACTCTTTTGCCAAACCTCTGAAGACAAAACTTAAGGAGGCTTATATTGATAATTTAAATAGCTGCAACTTTGTTTTCTTAAAACTTTATCATTTAATGGGGTATGTTTGATAAGTTTTAATAGCTCCAAGTTCTAAAAAACATATTAAACTCTGTAACTAAGTACTGAATGTTATTGCTTGTGTTGTTTAAACACTAAGTCATGCCCACATGTCAGGCTCCTCTGTCCATGGGATTCTCCAGGCAAGAATACTAGAGTGGGGTGTCATTTCCTACTCCAGGGATCTTCCTCATTAGGGATTAAATCTGTGTATGTTGCATCTCCTGTACTGGCAGGCAGATTCTTTACCAGTGAGCCCCTTGGGAAGCCCCTGAGGTTGCTTATGGATGCTTAAATTGCTAAACACCTTATACTCAATGGATTTACTCATTTTAAAGGATTTTTCAACACAAATAAAGTCTATTCTAGCAAATAAAAATAGCCTGAATCTTCAAAATATCAAATTTTTCATTAAAATAAGCTTTGAAATATCATGTGCTCTTTAATCATCACCGTGAGTTGTCATCCATTCAACACACACACACAAAGATGTGAGTAGACAGGACTTTGACTTAAGGCCTAGAGAGGACTCCCCCTTACATAATAGTGTTTTCTGTAGAATTTAGGAGAGCCTGTTTCATCAGGTTTGGGGAAGGTGTTAATTAATGGAAGATACGGCATTCCATTCTCAAAGATTCTTATTCAGTATTTTTGATGGGAAACATTTAAAATAAGCAGCCAATGTGTTCTTCATAGTGGAGGTGCTTTCAAGATCACACTTTAATATTATTGTATTCTCATAGAAAGGTGATAAGATTGAATATTTGCTTATGATGTATTTTTCTTCTACAGACAGGATCTTGACCCTTACCAAATATAGCGGGCCATGTGGAACACTGTTCACAACACTTTTTAAGACAGAAGGACTTATTCCTCAGCTACTGGCACTGCAGTCAGTTGATAGCTACCAGCTTTTAAGAATCTTGGACATTTGCCTCAGATGAAGACAGTTTTCTTATCAATATCATATCCTCTTCCCAGGCGGCATAATGCATCAAGAGTCTTTTTCATCCAGGACCATAAATACCAGTTCCCCATAGTTTAGTAGGGCAGTATGGAAAAGGATACTCTTCAATAACAGTCCTGTATGCAGATCTCTATCCAAGTATCTGTTTCTTAGAATCCAAATTAAGACAAGAAGCTAACTGATAAATGGCCATTTTTCATATTTGTTGTAAATAGCTTATTGTTTCAAATATCAAACTGCAGAGAAAGTCAGAGAGTGAGTTCTTACTATGTCTGGAAGAAAGTTAAGCATTTCACCAACAACACTCCATGGCTAATCCAGTTCTGAGAAAGAGAAAGAGATATCAGATTTCAAGAATTGCATACAGAAATGATGAGAACATGAGTCAGTCAATGCAGAGGACATTGACAGAGTTTGGTACTTCTTGATGTAAAGTTTGTATTGGTCTACTTCCTTCCACCTTATGCACTGATGACCTGTTAGATTTAAGAATGTGGGATCAGACAGTCAAAAGTGGCTGCTGTAAAGTTACATGGTGTCCTTTATCTATAAGACAGTCACAATAAAGGGAGGTAGGGTTTATGAGCTCTGAGAACAGGTTAATGTGAGGGATATGGTTGCATTATTTGAAAGAGCTCAGTCAGGTCTACCTCTATCCTTCTGTTCTGAGGCTTAAAATTCCACTATTTGAAATACAAGATAGAAAGAAGGTATAAAAGCCTAAAGCCATTAGAAGTTAACTGTAACACGAAGTGAAACTGTTCTTAGGCACAGTAGGGGATACCATAATAAAAGCTGTTCTCTGATCCACATAAAGAGAACTCCAAATCCCAGGATCCATCCAAATATTTGTGTTTTAAAAGGTTCCAGCCAAATCTGGCCTAACTTTTGCACACTTTCTTGACTTATATTGAGAAATGGACACAATTCTCCTCTTTCAAGTTCTCACTTTTAAAACAAAATATACAGCAAAGGGAACCAAAGAACTACAATAGTGAGTAGAAACCAAATAATTACAACAGATGGTATGAAGTAATAGACATCACAAAGGAGCAACAGAGAATGTTTGGTGAGGATTGATTCTTTTACCTATAATAAATCAATACTAAACATCATGCAGGAATAGCTTTTGACCCAGGCTTTGACGGATATGTAATAGCTGCTCAAAGTTATACCAAGATTTTTATTTGCTTTCTAGAGAATATATAATAAACCATTATATCACTACCTGTTTTATAGTATGCCTGGTATACCAGATATATTGCTTGCAGTTGTGAATGTATTAGAGAACCAGTTTAATAAAATCCCTGTCCTTGTGCTATTTATAGCACAGTGGAATGAAACACCAAGCTAATAACTTGAGAATACTCAGTTGAAATTAAAAACATAATATCTAAGTTGCTTCAGTCATGTCTGACTCTTTGCAAGCCCTTGGACTGGAGCCCACCAGGCTCCCCTATCCATGGGGATTCTCCAGGCAAGAATACTGGATTAGATAGCCATGCCCTCCTCCAGGGGATCTTCCTGACCCAGGGATCAAACCTGTGTCTCTTAAGTCTCCTGCGATGGCAAGCAGGTTTTTACCACTAGCGCCACCTGGGAAGACCAAAACATGATATGGCGTGAACAATTTACTTGATTTCTAAGACTTGATAACATTAAAATAAGATGGTTTATTTCAGTCCCATTTAACACTCTATGTTTGAAATAAATTTACTTGGATTCCCTGAGAAGAGTGAGCCAATTTCAGATTTCTCAGGAGCAACAGAGTGATCTTTCTTCTTTGCTTTAGGATAGAAGGATACAAAGTAGGATTGGACATGAGGTAGAAGATGGGCTGCAATGACTGAAGTATTAAGTGATCATCATGGGGAGATCTGAACCTTGAACGTCCCTTCAGAGTTGTCCTATCTATGATGAATGTTAGGACAAGTCCTTAGAAGCTTATAGTCTCCCCTTGTGGCTCAGACAATAAAGAAACTGCCCTAAATGCAGGATACCCAGGTTCGAGCCCTGGGCCCAGCAAATCCCCTGGAGAAGGGAATGTCAGCCCATTCCAGTTTTCTTGCCTGGAGAATTCTATGCACAGAGGAGCCTGGCAGGCTACAGTCCATGGGGTTGCAAAAAGTTGGATCTGACTGAATGACTAACATTTTCACTTTTCACTTTAGAAGCCTATTTGAATAATCTTTGGATGGGAACTAGTACCAAGCAAGGAATAAGACTTTGGTAAGGCAATTGCATCTAGGCTTTGGAAAATTCTGGAGAGGGACTCAACTTTGAATGGTCATCAGTTAACATTCCTAGCAGCTGGAAAAATTAATGTCTTAATTCTGAAGTGGGCATCTGGTCAGCACATCACAGCCTCTGCTATAATTTCTAATACAAATTGTTTTTTTTTTTCATGACCATAAACATATTTCTGACTGTGCTCAAGACTTCTCCATATAATGTGAGCTTCGAAGAAGCATTTTCTTGCTATTTAATTTCCTGAGCAAGGAAACATGGCAGTGTTGTGGATTGAATTGTGCTCCCTTAAAATTCATATATTGAAGTCCTAACTCCTAATGTAACTGTATTTGGAGATTAAATGAGGGCAGAGGTTGGGACTTCAATCAGATAGGATTGGTGTCCTTATAAGAATAGGAAGAGATACCAAGGGTACACACGCACAGAAAACAGGCCACGTGAGGATACATTTTTTTTTTTAAGTAGCCATCTGCAAACCAAAGGAAGAGGCCTCAGGAGAAATCAAAGCTGCTGACACCTTGATCTTGGACATGTAGTCTCTAGGAAGGTGAGAAAATAAATTTCTATTGATTAAGCCACCAAGTCTTGAGTTAGTCTGTTAAGCAAGCCCAAGCAGCAGAAGAAAGGCAGCAGGAAGGTGAGGCAGGTGTTTTCATGAATCAGAAAGGTAAATATCCAGTCATCAATTCAAGGCCTATAATTCCAGGTTTGGATTTTTGACCTGGTATCTGGACAATTTAGGGATACAACAGTTTCTTCCACTACATTCTAGTTCACGTAAATTTACCACGTAATGAAGTTGTAAAATATTTGATTCTAAAATTAAATTTCATACTGTGATTCATATAGTTAATATATGTTAATGAATATTTATATGTTTATATAACCAAAATGTATGGGCTTTCCAGAAGCTGTCTGCCAATGTAGGAGATGCAAGAAATGCAAGTTTGAGCCTTCAGTTGGCAAGATGGCCTGAAGGAGGGTATGGCAGCCCATTCCAGTATTCTTGCCTGGAGAATCTGATGGACAGAGGAGCCTTGAGGGCTTCAGTTCATAGGGTTGCAAAATGTTGGACACAACCGAAGCAGCTGAGCATGAGTCTTGATAGCTTCAACTATGCTCTGCTCTGAAGCCAGATAATTCATCCCAAATGCAAATTTACTGACATTACTTTTTTGCTTAAGTCTTTCCAATTTCCTTCAGCAGAATGCCCAAGAATGGTGTACCAAGGCCTTTCCTGAGCTATCTCATACTTGTGTCTCAAGACCTTTCTGCATATATTTATAGCTCTATATGCTTCAGCCTCACTGAAATACTCGTGATTCTTATGCAGATTCATGTTGCTTTTATGTGTCTGTGCCTAGGGAGAGCTGCTCTTTCTCTTCCCACTGATGAATTCTTATTCCAGTCTATGTTCCCCAGGAAAAGCCACACGGCCATTGTACAATAGTTCCATTTTTAGAGGCTGTGCTGTTATACGTACGTCCACAGGACCCCACTGCCCTGCAATGGCTCAGTATGCTTGTGTCTTTCCTGGTGAGTCTGTGAGCACCACAGAAACAAGACCTTTCTCTTTACATCCTTAGGAATTTCCTTAGGAATGTGCACCTAGTATATTCACAAGGCAAATTCACTGATTTGAACTGAAGGATTAATAGAAAAGTGATATATATTTTATCTAGAATAAATCAATGTTTTGACATAAAATCATATTATTTTCAAAGCATAAATATGAAATATAACTGAATTAAAATGAGTAATTTTGTTGTTTTTATTTTTTATGAAAAACTATGTTCTCTTTTTCTTCAGATGCTAATGTTTAACATTGTATTGAGTTCTAGTAAAGATTTAAGCAGTTACATAGTCACTAGGGGTCACTCTTACAATTTTGAATCTTGTGAATCTGTGTAGGTTTTTTTAGAACAATTTAATTTCAACTCTTTCCTCTGTTATATAATAAAGGTGCCAATCATGCACCTGATGGGTGTGTCACATAAATAATTACCTAACTCTATGTTTACCTTTTTGGCTATTCAATATAACCAGGATGGTTTCCCTGGATGCGTCTAAAAGAAACTGCAATTCAGTTATATTTCATATCCTAAAACTGGATAGTGGAGGCACATGTTAATGAAAAACAAAATACTATTTCATCATTATGTTCTCACTGGAAAACATTACCTTACTGTTAAGGTAATATTGTTACAGATTTTGAAAAAGGTTATGGTGAGCCTTGCAGATGATCTTCCCATGGATCTACCTCCAAAGTACCTGCAGAAATGCAGGTACAATGCTTGGCTCTTCAAACCACCAAGTGTCAACTCAGCAGGATTCTTAATCACAAACAGGCTGAAAGGAAACCAACAGACATTTGCAAATAACAAGGGAGCAGCAAAAAGAGAAACAAATCTCTTTCTAACTGTTCTGTGATCATCTCTCTTCCTGTACCCACTCCCATACCTTCCAAATAATTAGTGAGTGGCAATCAATCATGGCTCCTCAGGCAGGCACCAGTTCAGATGTTTGAAGTTTGAATTTACAGCTCACAGAGGCAAGTCTTTTAGGAGTTAGGAAAGGACTAGGAAGGGCAGGAGGCTGGGCAAAATAAAGAGAGGGTTGTGGAAGAGGTAAGTTATCCCTTCACAAGGCATCTGTAATCAGATGACCAGGAGCTTGGGGCATGTTCTCAGAAGGAATAAACGAGGTAAAGAAAGAAAATTTACATTTCAAAAATAAACTGCCATGATGAAGGAAGATTGGGAATAATGACTACAGGCTTTAAAGCCAGACTACAAAATTGGAATCTTATTTCAGCTACTCAAATGTAGTAGACCTTAAGAAAGTTGTAAACTTCAGATTTTCCCACTTGTATAATGGGAACATGATAAGGACAATATTTGTTTCTGTATCTTGATATGTACATAAACAAGTATCTATGTCTATAGCTATATCTATAGATTTAGACAGATGAGAAAAACAAATACGTACACATATGCATATACATATGAATATATATCTACCTGTACCTGCAATGCATACACACAGACACACACATACACATCTCCAATTTTAAATGCCTGGCCAAAGTTTGATTTTCAAAAATGCGTCCTTCTCTATTATGCTAGCTGTGTACCCCCCTAATCAAAAATAAGAAAATACAACTGGGGGACAAATAGGATATTTGAAACTGGATCCATCCCAGAAAACCTAGGGTGTTTAGTTGCCATAATGTATGGTGAAACCTGATTTCCACTCATTAAATCTCTTTGAAAGGCATCAAAAATCATTTATTGGATTTTCTAAAAGGAGAATTGAGTAAAAACAAAAAAATGTACCAATTGAAAATGAAGTCAGGTCATGCAGTTTCAGTTACACATTTGGGCACTGGGCCTGCCATACCCTCTCACTGGACTCAGCTATTCTGAATATAAAAAATAATAAAAATAAACACAAATAAAACAAAGCAAAAACACCCACAATTGAGAAGTTGCTTAACTCAAGGACAAGGGAAAGGTTAAAGAGCAGCATTAGGGTCACATAAGAGATGGTCATTGCAGGACCTCATGTTGAACTCTGCTGAGATAGCCTCATGCTAGGGTTAACCTTATGTGCATTCCTATATGTCCCATAGCTTTAGCCTACAGAACCTAGAACCTAGGAAGAGAAAGGTAATGAAAGCCACAAAGCCCAGTCAGGGCTGTTTAAAGATTTTAGTGGCCAGAACTGAGAATAAAACTCTATGAGGAGAACAAATTGGTGGAGAAGTAGGTGGACGTGGAGTAGTACATCTCTCTCCACGGATACATCAGGAATACACCTTCAGACACAGAAGTGCATGCAGAACACCAGCTGAAAGTGGATAGGAGTACCTGACCAGCGGAAAAGAATATATAGACCCATGCAAAACTCAGTGGGATGAAGGAACTAGGGGGAAAATCAGGAGTGTTAGTAGGACTGGACCTGCCCTTGGTGGGTGGGGGAGCTGAAGCAGGAATCCAATCCCCACATAGGGGCAACTGTCTGAGTCAGAGGAGAAATATTTAAGGCTGAGGGTGAAACAACTGTGGAAGCCTAAATGGAATGATAATCATACAGTCCTTGTCATAGCCATACATAGCCCAGACAGGGCTGTGGATCCCCTGGAAGGCGCAGTGGGGGAACTGGAGTTTAGGGATTGTGGAGAAGTCCCCTGGCAAGGGCTGCTATTGACTGTGGAGAGACAGATCCTAGGAATGTGAGGGAGGAGATTGCAGGGGAAATTCCTGTGCAGAAAAGCCAGGCAGCCATGGAAGCAAGGCGATATAGCTGAGTCCTGTACAGGGGGTGGATCCATCACCATAACCTCTCTCTCTCCCCAAACACCAGCATTGGCAGCTGAATGATAGACTCTGGCCCATCAAAGGCCTGAAGCACTGAACTACAGAGTAGGGCCCCACCCAGGGTGCCCCTTTGAGTGCATGAGGCACTGATCTACAGATCAGGACCCCAGCCAGGGGGCCCCTCTATATGCCTGAGGCACTGAACAACAGAGAAGTATCCCAGGGAAAGGAGCCCCCAAAGTGCCTGAATGGGTGGAGCTACAGAGAAAGACTGGCCAATGAGGCCTTCTGATTGCCATCTACAAGAGGCTCAAAAAAAGACTCTGATAGGGCCATAACTCCTGTATGGAGGCAGTCTGTGTCCCTGCACACTTGGCACCACCAGGGCCCCTGCAAGCCAAGCAACTGTGCCACCTTCACACTCAACTCTCACTGGGGCAGAGCTGCCACAGGCAAAAAGTGTCTTGCACCTATGTGTGCAGGATTGCTTCGGTAGTGTCTGACTCTTCATGACCCTGTAGAATGTGGCCCACCAGGCTTCTCTGTCAGGGAGGGGGGTTCTTCAAGCAAGAATACTGGAGTATATTGGCCAGTACTTGTTGCCATACCCTTCTAGAGCACTATATTTCCTGCTTCCCTAGCCGCCCACTCCCCTGAGTACCTGGTGCTGCTAGAATCCCTGCAACCCAAGCAGCTGTACCACCTCCATCCCTGGCCCTCTCAGGGGTAAACCCAAGTCCTCCAGGGCAGCCTCAGCAACAAACCCCAGTGGATGACCCACATACAGAGGTGGAACCACAATTGAAACCCAGGGGCAGTGTGGCTAAGAAAGAAGACCCCAAACCCTCCCACCAGCTGTACAAGCTGCACATTAAATCCACATGATCAACTAGGCAGACTGTGTCTGTGGAATATAAAAAAGGTTACTGAGAGCTCCCCCAAAAGAAAATGCACTATTCTGTAGATAGCTGTAGACATTGGAGGAAAGAACACAGAGGAGCAGGACCAGATTAGAATCTGAGTGGCCCCAACAGCAGGTCCAGAGATCAGCACAGTGTTGGAAGGCACCTTAAGGAGGTGAGGTGGACTATGACTCCCAGCGAGGGAAAAGACTCTGACAGCAGACACTCATGAAAAACATTTATTGTCCTTATGTTTTGACATGTTCTGTAGATTCTTTTGGATTTTCTTTTTCTTTTTTTTTTCCTCCATACACCGTCACCACCCCTCCCATTGTAGTTGTCGATTTTATTGGTGCTATGAAATCTAATTAAGCATTTGAGCTTTTTCTTTCTAATGTTTCTAAGTAACATTTCTTTACTGTTGTTATAAACCTCTGCCTCTACATTGGGCTTTGACAGTTCTGAGGAGTTTTCCTTTTTTTTTTTATTTTTTTTTCTTCTTTCCTCTTTTTTAAATTAATTTTTTAAACCTATTATTATTTTTTCTACATTTATTCCTTTGTTTGGTTTTCCTACTTTTCTTTTCCCCTTGTGGTTAATCTTTAATGGATATGAATCCTCTTCATCTACCTCTCTTTAACTTTACATATCTATTCTTTCTTTCTTTCCTTTCCTCTCAACATATTTGTTAGTTCTGTTTTCATTGCTTTATTCCCCACTTGGCACCTTGCTTTAGTCTTGTGTTCCAGTTTTTGCTTTAGTTATTTTTGTTCTTAACTGGTAACAATAATTTTTTTATTTCCTTTGTTCACTGGGCCAATCTACTATACTTTATTTTTATTGGACTGTTTTCACTTTGCTCATGGGGTATATATGTATATGTGTATATTCCATTATTTTAATTATTATTTGCCTGATGTTGTAACTGCCATTTGTCTGGGGTTCATCTTTAGCTTCTCATTTTTGGATATTTGCTTTAATCTCACTTAATACCATAACAAACCACTTGTGGAATCTTCGTACCTGACCAGAGATCAAGCCCTGAGCTTTTGGAGTAGGAGCACTGACTCTGAGACCTAGACTACCAGAGAACTAACCTTAGGGGATATCAAATAGTGAAAGCATACACAAAGGAAACCACTAGAATAAAAGATCCAGCATCTCCCAACCACCAGCAGCACCCTGTGCAGGATGCCTCATCTAAACAACAAACAAAACAAAAATACAAACCCGATCATCAGCAGACAGGATCACGAGTTCACTTAGTCTTGCACATTAGAGGAAAAACAAGCAAGCAAACAAAGGCTCAGCACAAATCTCACCCTATTTGAAGCTTACACAAGCCACTGGACCAACCTTAGGAGGGCAGAAACCAAAAGGAAGAAAGAATTCAACCTGGAACCCTGGGAAAAGAAGACCTCAAACACAGTAAGTTTAAAAACAAAAAAGGAAAAAGAAAGAAAAGGTAGAGAAATACTACACAAATGAAGGAACAAACTAGAAACACAGACATCCAAATAAATGAAGAAGAAACAGGCAAACTACCCGAAAAAGAATTCAGAATAATAATAGTAAAGATGATTAAAAATCTTGAAAACTAAATGGAGAAAATGCAAGAATCAATTAACAAAGACCTAGAAGAGTTAAAGAATAAACATGCAGAGACAAACAACACAGCTACTGAAATTAAACATACTCTAGAAGGAATCAATTTCCTTCTCCAGAGGATCTTCCCGACCCAGGGAACCAACCTCAGTCTCCTTCATTGTAGGCAGACGCTTTACTGTCGGAGCCACAACAGCAGAATATCTGAGGCAGAAAAACGAATCAGTGAGCTGGAAGATTAAATGGTGGAAATAACTTCTGAAGAGTAGAATAAAGTAAAAAGAATGAAAATAACTGAGGATAGTCTCAGAGACCTCTGGGACCATATCAAACATACCAACATTCGAATTATAGAGGTCCCAGAAAAGAAGAGAAAAAAAAGGGCATGAGAAAATTTTTGAAGAGATTATAGTTGAAAATTTCCCCAGCATGGAAAGGAAATAGTCAAATCCAAGAGGCACAAAGAGTCCCATACAGGATAAACCCAAGGAAACCACACCAAGACATATACTAATCAAACTAACAAAGACTAAATACAAAGAAAGAATATTAAAAGCAGTAAGGGAGAAGCAAAAAGTAACATATAAGGGAAACCTCATATGCTTTGCAGCTGATCTTTCAGCAGAAACTCTGCAGGACAGAAGGGAATGGAAGGATATAATTTAAGTACTGAAAGGGAAAAATCTATAACCACAATTACTGTACCCAGCAAGGATCTCATTCAAAACTGATGGAGAAATCAAAACCTTTTCAGACAAGCAAAAGTTAAGGGAATTCAGTACCATCAGCTTTACAACAAATATAAAGGGATTCATATAGTCAGGAAATACAAGAGAAGAAACAAAATCTACAAAATCAACCCCAAACAATTAAGAAAATGGCAATAGGAACATATATTTCAATAATTACTTTAAATATAAATGGACTAAATGTTCCAACCAAAAGACAAAGACTGGCTGAATGGATACAAAAACAAGACCCATATAACATTCTGTCTACAAGAAACTCACTTCAGACCTCAAGAAACATATAGACTGAAAGTGAGAGGATGGAAAAATATATTTCATGCAAATGAGAAGCAAAAGAAAGTTGGAGTAGCAATCCTCATATCAGACAAAATAGACCTTAAAATAAAGAATAGACACTACAAGAGATAAGGAAAGACACTACATAATGATCAAGGGATCAATCCAAGAGGAAGACATAACAATTGTAAATATCTATGTACCCAATGTAGGAGCACCTCAATACGTAAGACAAACACCAATAGACATAAAAGAAGAAACTGTAACACAATAATAGTAGGAGACTTTAATACCCCACCCACACCAATGGACAGATCATCAAAACAGAAAATTAATGGGGAAACACAAGTCTTAAATGATACATCAGATGGGATGGAGCTCATTGATATCTTCAGGACATTCCATCGAAATGCAGAAGAATACACTTTCTTCTCAAATGCATATGAAACATTCTTCAGGATAGACCACATCTTGGGTCACAAATCAAACCCAATAAAAAATTGAAATTGTATCAAGCTTCTTCCCCAACCACAATGCTATGAGACTAGATATCAATTACAAGGAAAAAAAAAACTGTAAGAAACACAAACACATGGAGATTAAACAATACATATCTAAATAACCAACAGGTTACTGGAGAAATCAAAAGTGAAACAAAAAATTTCTAGAACAAATGACAATGAAAACATGACATCTCAAAACCTAAGGGTTGCAGCAAAAGCAGTCCTAAGAGGTAAGTTTATAGCAATACAATCCTACCTCAAAAAATAAGAATAACATTGAATAGACAACCTGGAGAAGGCAATGGCACCCCACCCCAGTACTCTTGCCTGGAAAATCCCATGGATGGAGGAGCCTGGTGGGCTGTAGTCCATGGGGTCGCTGAGAGTTGGACATGATTCAGTGACTTCACTTTCACTTTTTACTTTCATGCATTGGAGAAGGAAATGGCAACCCACTCCAGTGTTCTTTCCTGGATAATCCCAGGGATGGCAGAACCTGGTAGGCTGCTGTCTATGGGGTCGCACAGAGTTGGACACGACTGATGCAACTTAGCAGCAGCAGCAGACAACCTAACTTTACACTTGAAAGAACTGGAAGAAGAAGAACCAAAAAAACCCCAAAATTAGTAGAAGGAAAGTTATCATAAAGATCTGAGCAGAAATAAAGGGAAAATAAATGAAAGAAATAATAGTAAAGATTAATAAAACAAAAAGTTGGTTCTTTGAGAAAATGAATAAAATAGACAAACCTTTGGCCAGACTCATCAAGAAAAAAGGGAGAAGAATCAAATCAACAATATTAGAAATGAAAAAGGAGAGGTTCCAACAGACAATGCAAAAATACAAAGGATTATGAGACTATTATGAACAACTATATGGCAATAAAATGGATGACCTGGAAGAAATGGACAGATTCTTAGGAAAGTTCAATCTTCCAAGAATGAACCAGGAAGAAATACAAATTATGAAAAGCCCAATTACACCACTGAAATCAAAGCTGTGATCATAATCTCCAAAAAACAAAAAACAAAAGCCCAGGACCAGATGGCTTCACAGGAGAATTCTATCCAACAGTTAGAGAGTAGCTAATGCTGATCCTTCTAAAACCCTTCCAAAATATTTCAGAGGAAGGAACACTTTCAAACTCATTCTATGAGTTCACCATCTCCCTAATACCGAAACCAGACAAAGACAACCCCAAAAAAGAAAACTACAGGCCAATATCACTGATGAACATAGATGCAAAAATCCTCAACAAAATTTTAAAATTCTTCCCCCCCAAAAATGGGCATAGAAGGAACCTACCTCAACATAGCAAAGGCCATATATAAACCTACAGAAAACATTATTCTCAATGGTGAAAAACTGAAAGCATTCCCCCTAAGATCAGGAAAAAGACAAGAGTGCCCGCTTTTGCCACTATTACTCAACATAATTCTGGAAGTCCTAGCTACAACAATCAGAGAAGAAAAAGAAATAAAAGGAATCCAGATCAGAAAAGAAGTAAAGCTTTCACTGTTTGCAGATGACATGATACTGTACATAAAGAACCGTAAAGATAGTATCAGAAAATTACTAGAGCTAATCAGTGACTTTAGCAAAGTTACCAGATACAAAATCAATACACAGAAATCACTTGCATTTCTATATACTAACAATAAAAAATCAAAAGAGCAATTAAAGAATCAATCCCATTCACCACTGCAAGAAAAATAATTAAATATCTAGGAATAAACTTACCTAAGGAAACAAAAGAACTGTACACAGAAAATCATGAAACATTGATGAAAGAAATCAAAGATGACATAAACAGATGGGGAGATATTCCATGTTCCTGTGTAGGAAGAATCAATATTGTGAAAATGACTATACTATCAAATGCAATCTATAGGTTTAATGTGCTCCCTACTAAATTACCAATGTCATTTTTCATAGAACTAAAACACAAAATTTCACAATGCATATGGAAATACAAAAGACTTCGAACAGCAAAAGCAGTCTTGAGAAAGAAGAATGGAAGTGGAGGAATCACCTTCCTGACTTCAGGTTATACTACAAAGCTACAGTCATCAAGACAGAATGGTACTGGCACAAAAACAGAAATATAGAACAATGGAACAAGATAGAAAGCCCAGAAATAAACCCATGCACGTATCGGTACCTTATTTTTGACAAAGGAGACAAGAATATACAATGGGGTAAAGACAGCCTTTTCAATAAATGGTGCTGGGAAAACTGGACAGCTACACGTAAAAGAATGAAATTAGAACACCTCCTAACACCATGCATAAAGATAAACTCAAAATGGATTTAAGACCTAAATGTAAGACCAGAAACTATAAAACTCTTAGAGGAAAACATAGGCAGAATCTTTGATGACATAAATCAAAGCAAGATCCTCTATGATCCACCTCCTAGAGTTACAGAAATAAAAACAAAAATAAACAAATGGGACCTGATTAAACTTAAAATCTTTTGTACAGCAAAGGAAACTATAAGCAAGGTGAAAAGACAACCCTCAGAAAGGGAGAAAATAATAGCAAATGAAATAACTGACAAAGGATTAATTTCCAAAATATACAACTAGTTCATACAATTCAAGGTCAGAAAAACAAACAATCAAGAAATAGACATAAACAAACATTTCTCCAAAGAAGACATACAGATGGCTAACAAACACATGAAAAGATGCTCAGCATCGCTCATTATTAGAGAAAAGAAAATCAAAACCACAATGAAATGTCACCTCATACTGGTCAGAATGCCCTCATCAAAAAGTCTACAAACAATAAATGCTGGAGAAGGTGTGGAGAAAAGAGAACGCTCTTGCACTGTTGGTGGGAATGTAATGGATGACAGTATGGAGATTTCTTAAAAAACTAGGAATAAAACAACCATATGACCCAGCAATCCCACTCCTAGCCATATACCCTGAGGAAACCAAAACTGAAAAAGACACATGCATCCCATTGTTCACTGCAGCACTATTTACAACAGCCTGAACATGGAAGCAACCTAGATGCCCACTGACAGATGAATGTATAAAGTTGTGGACATGTACACAATGGAATACTACTCAGTCATAAAAATGAATGTATTTGAGTCAGTTCTGATGACATGGATGAACCTAGAACCTATTATACAGAGTGAAGTGAGTCAGAAAGAGAAAGATAGATATCATATTTTAACGCAGATATACGGAATCTAGAAAAATGGTACTGAAGAATTTATTTACAGGGCAACAGTGGAGAAACAGACATGGAGAATAGACATATGGACATGGGGAGAGGGGAGGAGAGGGGGAGATGTGTGGAAAGAGTAACATGGACACTTAAAACAGATATCCAACGGGAATTTACTGTATGTCTCAGGAAACTCAAACAGGGGCTCTGTTTCAACCTAGAGGGGTGGGATGGGGAGGAAGATGGGAGGGAGGTTCAATAGGGAGGGGACATATGTATAACCATGGCTGATTCAGGTTGAGGTTTGACAGAAAACAACAAACTTCTGTAAAGCAATTATCCTTCAACAACAACAACAAAATTAAAACAAACTATGAGCAGTCTTAGAGCGACATGCAGGGAAATCTGTTCATTCTACTTTTAAGGCATTTGCCTAAGAAGTGGGAAAAACAAACAAACAAACAAAAACACTGTTGCTGTTAATATTTAAGATTCCAAGAGACAATCATTCTATCTTGAAATTTTATTTCTTATATATCTTTCTAGACTCTCAAGGATTTTGCACAAAGGATGCCACCATTTTGGAGATGACTATCACAGTGCTTCTGTGAGCAGGGAGGCATAGAGTATCATGGGGCAGTCTATACTTTGCAGGCACAAACATCTGACATGGACTACATTACTAAACCTCTATAAGACAGCTTTTATTATCTAAAATAGGTAATAGCATCCACCTCTTACAGGTTTGGTAAGAATAAACCAAAATGATAATACACTTGAAGAGGTTAGCACAGTGCCTGACAACTTATTTTAAGTTTATTTCACAAAGAGTTACAGAGATTGGTATTTCTATCCTGTTTGCTATTTTAATAGTTGCCATTGGCACAGGGCATGGTGGTACTATGCTTCACCTTACTTTCTTCTGTACTATTTGAAAGTATTTGCACAAAGAGAATTGTAAACCTAAATGTCTCAGTCCACAGAGATGATACAAATATGGGACTACCTTGTATTTCAAGAAAGTTATTGTCCTCTAGAGACAGGAAGATGGGCAAAATTACCTGTAAAATTCTTTACAGCCTGGAAGATCTAACTTCCTAGCCATTTGTATTTTCTCAAAGGATGTTTACTTATATTCTGCATAAGGCTCTCTTGATTGAATGGTGAAGTATGTCAGTAGTTGGTACCAAAAATGGAGTGTCTTCCCAGCAAACAACAGCAAAAACAAAAATATTTTCTTATTTCTAATATTTACTCTTGAATTTGTGCAGAGATAACCTCTTGAACAAAGTAAGCTGAATATTCATCATTTGGAGAGCATCTGAATTGACCTGAACTTCCCCTCCCTAAATATTTATCCCACCTATTAGTCCTTGGTTTGTTTTTACAGACATATATTCGCATGTGTTTGTATCTCTCCTACACACTTTGGTTAAAATAAAGTTGTCCAAACGAAGACAAATAGTAAATATTTTTTTGAAAACATTTCAATGGAGGCTCATATTATAGCATATATAGGGAAAAAACTGCACTCCAATAAGAGAATTACAGAAGACAGCAGGGAGAATTTGAAAGGAAAATGTGAACATCAAGGACTGACTTTTATCAATTCTTTAATGAATTTGACTATTCATCTATAGTTTAAATCATCAATTAATTGAAAGGATCCATTACTTACCATGTTATATGTTAGCTATCAATTAGATATAGATGTTGGGGATATAATCTGTGAACAACTTGGTCCCTAAATTCAAGGAATCCTGAGTTCCAAGGAGGAGATGTGTTTGCAGTTAAGCACTTGTTTTCATAATTTATGATGGATGCTTTAAGAGATTCCTGCAGTATGTACAGGAGAAGGACCAAAAAGTTGAGTGATGATCCCCTTGTTGTGATTGGGAAGGTGGAGAATAAGAATGGTGGTATTTCAGTTGACTCTTAAAGGATATATAGTTGTTCATTAGAAGGATCTTTCTGCACTGGGTTGAAGCTAGATGGAGTTTCATTAAAGAGTTACATTATCAGAACTTTAGAATGTACCTTCATTGATTTTCACATTGCAGTTATCTTTTTATTATTCTGATATGTTTGGAAATAAATAAGAATATGACCCTAGAAATGGAATGCAAAATATTGTCAAAGCTAAAATACAGTCACTAACATCATACAGAAGCTTATTGCTAGCTGCTGCAATGCATTAAATGTTCTACATACATCTTCTCATTTAATTTGGACCAAGACAATATGAAAAGAGCAAAGCATTCCCACTTTGTAGATGAGGAAAGTAAGGTGTAGGCAGGATAAGCAAATTTCCTAAAGGCATATTGCAAGAAATGAAGACTCTTAGGACCCACTCTAGGTCTCCTGAATAAGAATTCATTCACATTTAGCCAAGATCAGAAGTGATTCTTACACATAATAATGTTTACAAACATATATTTAGTGTGGCCTTATCACTATAAATCCTGTACATGATTGTTCATCTCAGGAAATGGTTTCACCTTACAGTTTCACTTGCTTAATTCCTAATGAATCTGTCTGCCTTTCATGCAGTAACAGTATGCCGTCCCTGTAAAGAATGCCCCTCTTTTTGAAACAATTGGGAATGTACTCTTGTTCTTTTCATGTGTCAACTTATCAGATATGTGGGCCCATATCTGAATATATGGTAACTCTTTTATTTTTTGCTCTCATTTAATCATTTCAATTTCTTTAACTATTACATAAATGATGTCATGTCTATACCTCATTTTTCTGGTGTCTCATTTATGAGCTGACAGTAGCTTGACACTGTCCCTCTTAAAACCAAATCCTATGGAATGAAACAACTATTGCTGATATTTTCTTTGTGTGAGAGAATACAGTTAGACAATTACCCTCCACAATCTGAGTATTCTGAGGCTATCATTAATTGAATAACACCAAATATCTCATTGAGCCGTGTTCACCTTAAATGACAGCTGCTGTTCCCAGACACAAAAACAGGTCATTTCCCTGGCCTGTTTTTATGGGTCAGATTTGGAGAAGTGGGCCTCATACATGCCCATCACACTCTGTCCTAAAATCTTATATTAGAAATTCTCTTCGATCTTGAAAAGTGTTCAGTAATTTTCTTCTCTAGGACCTTCAGACATTCTGAAAAGTAACCAAGTAATCAGGAACTGTAATTGTGGATCATTTAGGCAGGACTAAATGTATCTATAAAAGCTGGAGAAACTTACCCTTCATTTATACTTAAAATTAAAAAAAAAAAAAAAAGCAACAGTTCAATGAGTATCTAGACCCTGGGGAAGCAAAGATGAGTAAGTGTCCTTGCTTTACAAGAGGTCACAGACTAGAGAAAGAGAAAAATGTAAGTAAAAGCATAATCATAATGGAAAGTATGAGCACAGTTGTATGAGAAACAGAGAGGAATAAATGATTAATAGCCTCAGGGAGGAGAGGAGAATTTCACAGAAAGATGGAATTTGAGCTGTCTTATAAGGATGATTTTACTAGTCGGAGAAGATAAAGAAGTCTCTCCAGGTAGAGAACTAAGTTTTGAACAGTCAGAAGAGAATCTTGAAACAGAGTATTTGGATGATGATAAGAGTTTAGTAAACTGGATTCAGGAGACGCAAGGGGAAATGCAGGAGATAATCTAACACCAAGATGTATTTTAAGAAGATCTTGTATAATGAACCATAAAGTGTGAAATTAATCTTTTGAGCACTGACTGGAGAGTCATGCAAGATTCTTCTTAAACAGAGGGTACTGTAATCTGTGATTAGAAGTTAAATTCTGATGTTAAGTTGGACAACAGATTTCAAGGGAAGGGAAAGTGAAGCTTGAAAGATCTCTTAGAAGCCTGGTACCAAAGTCTAGACTAGAGTTGTTGAAAATACTGTCAGACCAATGTTGGTAAATGTATCACCCAGATGTAAAGGACCAAAGCACATTAACAGTAATAAAAGCATTGCCAGACAGCTGCTTGATTCCTAAACAAAACAAATGCTTGAAGCTCTTAGAAATTGCAAGGGAATTAATTTCAGTTCCTCAATAGTAAAGGGAACAATCCTCAAGCACATTTTCTACTGAGTGTTTTCCTGGATGAACAAAGTAGAAAGCCTGAGTACACAGTTAATGAAATGAATAAATATTCTACCCATTCAGAAGAAATCTGTGCAGTAAATCCAGAAAAAGTAGAAAAATAGCTTTGAGAATAAATGATCAATGAAAGAAAAGTCATATCATATCCAGAAAGAAATAAAAGTATGTAAACCTCTGTGTATTCTAACCAAGAAATCACTTAACCTGTAGGGAGTGAGAGTTGAGGAACATAACAATCTTACTGGGGTTTTGAGGATGCTAAAGGGACTTCCCTGGTGGCTCAGATGGTAAAGTGTCTGTCTACAATGCAGGAGACCAGGGTTCAATCCCTGGTTTGGGAAGATCCCCTGGAGAAGGAAATGGCAATACACTCCAGTACTATTGCCTAGAAAATCTCATGGACAGAGGAATCTGGTAGGGTAAAGTCCATGGGGTCGCAGAGTCGGACACGACTGAGCGACTTCACTTTCACTTTCACTCCACTTTCAAGGCAATTCAAAGCATTTTACCTTTTTAAAAAGTGTGTCCCCAACTCAGTGTCTTGTTTAATCTAAATATCACCTGCAACAGATTGCTGCTTTTGTCCACATTTAACTGGGTAAGAAAAATTTAGGTTCTAATAGATCGAATAACTGATTTATTATTATTTTTCATTTATTTTATTTTTAAATAAATTTATTTATTTTAATTGGAGGCTATCCCTCATTCAAGGTAAGGAGCAGAGGCTGTACTTTGCTGGAACAGCCGTGAAGAGATACCCCATGCCCAAGGTAAGAGAAACCCAAGTAAGACGGTAGGTGTTGCAAGAGGGAATCACAGGACAGATACACTGAAACCATACTCACAGAAAACTAGTCAATCTAATCACACTAGGACCACACCCTTGTCTAACTCAATGAAACTAAGCCATGCCTGTGGGGCAACCCAAGATGGGCGGGTCATGGTGGAGAGGTCTGACAGAATGTGGTCCGCTGGAGAAGGGAATGGCAAACCACTTCAGTATTCTTGCCTTGAGAACCCCATGAACAGTATGAAAAGGCAAAATGGTAGGATACTGAAAGAGGAACTCCCCAGGTCAGTAGGTGCCCAATATGCTACTGGAGATCAGTGGAGAAATAACACCAGAAAGAATGAAGGGATAGAGCCAAAGCAAAAACAAAACCCAGCTGTGGATGTAACTGGTGATAGAAGCAAGGTCCGATGCTGTAAAGAGCAGTATTGAATAGGAACCTGAAATGTCAGGTCCATGAATCAAGGCAAATTGGAAGTGGTCAAACAGGAGATGTCAAGAGTGAACGTTGACATTCTAGGAATCAGTGAACTAAGATGGACTGGAATGGGAGAATTTAACTCAGCCATTTTGCTTTTTTGCATTTCTTTGCCATGGGGATGGTCTTGATTCCTGACTCCTGTACAATGTCACGAACCTCATTCCATAGTTCATCAGGACTATCTACTACTGTGGGCAGGAATCCCTCAGAAGAAACGGAGTAGCCATCATGGTCAAAAAAGAGTCTGAAAGGCAGTACTTGGATGCAATCTCAAAAACAACAGAATGATCTCTGTTCATTTCCAAGGCAAACCATTCAATATCACAGTTATCTAAGTCTATGCCCCAGCCAGTAATGCTGAAGAAGCTGAAGTTGAACAGTTTTATGAAGACCTACAAGACCTTTTAGAACTAACACCCAAAAAAGATGTCCTTTTCATTATAGGGGACTGGAATGCAAAAGTAGGAAGTCAAGAAACACCTGGAGTAACAGGCAAATTTGGCCTTGGAATGCGGAATGAAGCAGGCCAAAGACTAATAGAGTTTTGCCAAGAAAATGCACTGGTCATAGCAAACACCCTCTTCCAACAACACAAGAGAAGACTCTACACATGGACATCACCAGATGGTCAACACCGAAATCAGATTGATTATATTCTTTGCAGCCAAAGATGGAGAAGCTCTATACAGTCAACAAAGACAAGACCGGGAGCTGACTGTGGCTCAGATCATGAACTCCTGATTGCCAAATTCAGACTTAAATTGAAGAAAGTGGGCAACACCACTAGACCATTCAGGTATGACCTAAATCAAATCCCTTATGATTATACAGTGGAAGTGAGAAATAGATTTAAGGGTCTAGATCTGATAGATAGAGTGCCTGATGAATTATGGAATGAGGTTCGTGACATTGTACAGGAGATAGGGATCAAGACCATCCCCATGGAAAAGAAATGCAAAAAGGCAAAATGGCTGTCTGGGGAGGCCTTACAAATAGCTGTGAAAAGAAGAGAAGCAAAAAGCAAAGGAGAAAAGGAAAGATATAAGCATCTGAATGCAGAGTTCCAAAGAATAGCAAGAAGAGATAAGAAAGCCTTCTTCAGCAATCAATGCAAAGAAATAGAGGAAAAGAACAGAATGGGAAAGACTAGAGATCTCTTCAAGAAAATTAGAGATACCAAGGGAACATTTCATGCAAAGATGGGCTCGATAAAGGACAGAAATGGTCTGGATCTAACAGAAGAAGAAGATATTAAGAAGAGGTGGCAAGAATACATAGAAGAACTGTACAAAAAAGATCTTCATGACCTGGATAATCATGATGATGTGATGACTAATCTAGAGCCAGACATCTTGGAATGTGAAGTCAAGTGGGCCTTAGAAAGCATCACTACAAACAAAGCTAGTGGAGGTGATGGAATTCCAGTTAAGCTGTTTCAAATCCTGAAAGATGATGCTGTGAAAGTGCTGGACTCAATATGAAAGCAAATTTGGAAAACTCAGCAGTGGCCACAAGACTGTAAAAGGTCAGTTTTCATTCCAATCCCAAAGAAAAGCAATGCCAAAGAATGCTCAAACTACCGCACAATTGCACTCATCTCACATGCTAGTAAAGTAATTCTCAAAATTCTCCAAGCCAGGCTTCAGCAATACGTGAACCGTGAACTCCCTGATGTTCAAGTTGGTTTTAGAAAAGGCAGAGGAACCAGAGATCAAATTGCCAACATCTGCTGGATCATGGAAAAAGCAAGAGAGTTCCGGAAAAACAACTCTTTCTGCTTTATTGACTATGCCAAAGCCTTTGACTGTGTGGATCACAATAAACTGTGGAAAATTCTGAGAGAGATGGGAATACCAGACCACCTCACCTGCCTCTTGAGAAACCTCTATGCAGGTCAGGAAGCAACAGTTAGAACTGGACATGAAACAATAGACTGGTTCCAAATAGGAAAAGGAGTACAATTGAAATATGACCCCCATGATGGGGAAATCTGCTCCTCTGAATACTCTCTCATCCCAGGTTGTATCCCATTGCTTCCATGGAGCCCCCTGTATGGTTAGATCCCACACCATTCTCTCATTCTGAGGTATTTATTCTCACCCTGCTTATTTAACTTATATGCAGAATACATCATGAGAAACGCTGGACTGGAAGATACACAAGCTGGAATCAAGATTGCTGGGAGAAATATCAATAACCTCAAATATGCAGATGACACCACCCTTATGGCAGAAAGTGAAGAGGAACTAAAAAGCTTCTTGATGAAAGTGAAAGAGGAGAGTGAAAAAGTTGGCTTAAAGCTCAACATTCTGAAAACAAAGATCATGGCATCCAGTCCCTTTACTTCATGGGAAATAGACAGGGAAACAGTGAAAACAGTGTCAGACTTTTTTTGGGGGCTCCAAAATCACTGCAGATGGTGACTGTAGCCATGATATTAAAAGACGCTTACTCCTTGGAAGAAAAGTTATGACCAACTGTCAGGAGCCAGAGTGAGGAATTCCACCCGTGACAGGGTCACGTGGCAAACTCAGATGGCAGGGCAATTTGAGTCATCGGATTTCTCCCTGGTTTTTCCTGAACATGTACCCCCCAAAAATAAGAATTTGTCTATTTTCCCATTATTTTCTGACTTTCTCTTGTAAAAGTTAATTCAGGGCTTTGGCCTTCTGCATTTGAAAGAAGTGTTTCAGCCCAACCCCCCTTTGATAAATCTCTAGCCTGCCTAATGAGTTCCCCTGACCTTCTACAAGCTTGTAAATTACTCACACCCTCCCAACTGTGAGGGGCACAAAAGCCTAAAGTTTCAGAGCCTTCTCAAATTCATATTGGTGACAGGATTTCATGGTTGACTCAATGATTGCTGCCAGACCTCCTTATTTTTTATCTATCAGGTACCCAGGAAGATGTAATCAATGTAAATGGGATATAGAAAAGGATATATAGTAGTTTTGATGTTAGCAATACTAGACTTTTTGCTATAAATCACTGTACTCCTTTTATTACAAATTGCTGTATTTTTATTTAGTGTTTTCTGAGAGTGGCATCCAGACTTTGGAAAGATTAACACAAATGAGTCTTCTGGTTAACAAAACCTCATCAGATGAGAGTCATAGAAATGTTAACAGGCCTCTTGGCCAGAAGATAATGTAAACTGCCTGGGACTTTTGTAACGGGAGAGTATGCAAAAAGAAAGCCTTGTCTCAATGAGGGTCAGGACTGCTGCCCCTGTATAACTCTGCATATTCCATTAGTACAGCTTGGGGTATATAGGCTGAGTTTGGAAAATAAATGGCCCTTTTTCCCCCTTTTCCCCTTCCCTTTTCCTCTTGGAGCCTTATACCGACGCTGGGTTTCCCCCATGTCGTTCTTTTCTCCCCTTTTCCCCCTTTTCCCTTTTAGAGTCTTGCACTGATGCTGGGCTTCCCCCTTGTCTCCTATTTTCTCTAATTTCTGGCTGAATTCCCATCTAGGGTGTAGAGGTTCGCCATGTCTACTTACCAGCTGCTAAGATCCGTAAGAGAGAGAGCCCAGGGCGGGGCACTCTCCTATATTCAAACGGATGCCGGTGGCCTAACATAGATGGTGCAAGCTCCTTGCCTGGAACTTTATTGGCTTTCCACATAAACCAAGTTATTCGGTCTCCTTTTCTTCCACTAATTTCCTACTATACTATTCTATCCTGAGCTATCCTGTTCTCTCCTATCCTGTCCTATCTGCCCGCTCTGTCCCCGCTTTGAATACCCCTGGATCCACCGGGGCTGATCCCCGGCAACCAACCTAGATAGCATATTCAAAAGTAGAGATATTACTTTGCCAACTAAGGTCTATCTAGTCAAGGCTATGGTTTTTCCTGTGGTCACGTATGGATGTGAGAGTTGGACTGTGATGAAGGTTGAGCGCCGAAGAATTGATACTTTTGAACTGTGGTGTTGGAGAAGACTCTTGAGAGTCCCTTGGACTGCAAGGAGATTCAACCAGTCCATTCTGAAGGAGATCAGCCCTGGGATTTCTTTGGAAGGAATGATGCTGAAGCTGAAGCTCCAGTACTTTGGCCACCTCATGCGAAGAGTTGACTCATTGGAAAAGACTCTGATGCTGGGAGGGATTGGGGGCAGGACAAGAAGGGGATGACCGAGGATGAGATGGCTGGATGGCATCACTGACTCCATGGGCATGGGTCTGGGTGAACTCTGGAAGTTGATGATGGACAGGGAGGCCTGTCCATCACAGCCTGGCGTGCTGTGATTCATGAGGTCGCAAAGAGTCGGACAGACTGAGTGACTAAACTGAACTGAATTACTTTACAATATTGTATTGGTTTTGCCATACATCAACATGTATCCACTACAGGCATATACGTGTTCCCCATCCTGAACCCTCCTCCCTCCTCCCTCCCCGTACCATCCCTCTGGGTCATCTCAGTGCACCAGCCCCAAACATCCAGCATCCTGTATCAAACATAGACTGGCGATTTGTTCCTTATATGATATTATACATGTTTCAATGTCATTCTCCCAAATCATCCCACCCTCTCCCTCTCCCACAGAGTCCAAAAGACTGTTCTATACATCTGTGTCTCTTTTGCTGTCTCACATACAGGGTTATTGTTACCATCTTTCTAAATTCCATATATATATATGCATTAGTATACTGTATTGGTGTTTTTCTTTCTGGCTTACTTCACTCTGTATAATCGGTTCCAGTTTCATCCACCTCATTAGAACAGATTCAAATGTATTCTTTTTAATGGCTGAGTAATACTCCATTGTGTATATGTATCACAGCTTCCTTATCCATTCATCTGCTGATGGACATCTAGGTTGCTTCCATGTCCTTGCTATTATAAACAGTTCTGTGATGAACATTGGGGTACACATGTCTCTTTTAATTCTGGTTTCCTCGGTTTGTATGCCCAGCAGTGGGATTGCTGGGTCATAAGTCAGTTCTATTTCCAGTTTTTTAAGGAATCTCCACACTGTTCTCCATAGTGGCTGTACTAGTTTGCATTCCCAACAACAGTGTAAGAGGGTTCCCTTTTCTCCACACCCTCTCCAGCTTTTATAGCTTGTAGACTTTTGGATTGCAGCCATTCTGACTGGTGTGAAATGGTACCTTATTGTGGTTTTGATTTGCATTTTTCTGATAATAAGTGATGTTGAGCATCTTTTCATGTGTTTGTTAGCCATTCGTATGTCTTCTTTGGAGAAATGTTTATTTAGCTGATTTAATACTCAAACCCCCTTGTGGTACAGCAAAGAATGAAACTGAGGCTTCTCTTAGGCTAAATCACATAATTGTCATTTTTTAGGTTGAATTGTTTAAACATCTGCATCTTGGTATGGTTCAACCTAATGGATCCCAAGTACATTGCTCTAAAATTTTCAATCGACAACATGCTAATTTTATACTGGTTCCATGGTTGCAAAAGCAAATTAACTCAAATTTTATAGCTTGTAGACTTTTGGATTGCAGCCATTCTGACTGGTGTGAAATGGTACCTTATTGTGGTTTTGATTTGCATTTTTCTGATAATAAGTGATGTTGAGCATCTTTTCATGTGTTTGTTAGCCATTCGTATGTCTTCTTTGGAGAAATGTTTATTTAGCTGATTTAATACTCAAACCCCCTTGTGGTACAGCAAAGAATGAAACTGAGGCTTCTCTTAGGCTAAATCACATAAGTTGTCATTTTTTAGGTTGAATTGTTTAAACATCTGCATCTTGGTATGGTTCAACCTAATGGATCCCAAGTACATTGCTCTAAAATTTTCAATCGACAACATGCTAATTTTATACTGGTTCCATGGTTGCAAAAGCAAATTAACTCAAAATGTCAAGTGAAATGTCAAGCAAAATCATTCTGTGTCTCCGTTCAGATGGGCACCAAACTGGTCCATGTTTGTCAGTGAAATGAATATTAAAGGAAAAGCTGTGTGAACACCATCCCTTCTCTTACCTTCCACAGCATCACCATAAATATTCCTTCCACTCATAGACTGCCTTCTTTAGAATAATATAGATCATAAGTCAATGCATTAAAGATATATTAGATAATATAGAATTATATATATAACACAAATATTACCTTAGACCCAAACATGAATTCAAGTGTTATTTTTTGTTCCAGCTTAAAACTGGAACAAAAATTTTTTTTAATTAAAATGTATCATTTCAGGAACTATATTTTTGCCTCCAGGTTTCTGGAAAGGAAAATACGAGAAAGATGTTTAGCAATGCAACTGTAAAGATGAGTCTGTGCCCTGGGAATCATGATAGTTGGTAGAAAAAAAAAAATGAGGCAAGGTGCCTTGCCAGGAGGAGCCAATCAAGAACTCTTTGAATCATGTACTTTTGGTTACAAGGTGAAGGCCACAGATTTTCAAGGACCTTTGCTTCATTATTTGCTTTTAATTGAAAGCATGTATCTGCAATGAGTACAAAGGATTCTCATTATCTGAACTTCTACTCAAACCTTAAGGAAGTTTGTCCCTCTACTGACCTTTTTGCTGGTTTGTTTCATCAGCACACTTTCCAGTGGCTGCATATAGAGACCAAAGCTACCCACGAGGGCACAGAGTCTTTGTAAAAGACTTAAATATACCTACCCAAGTTCCTATCAGGTCTTTGCTCTTACAGCCCCAACCAGAAGCAACTGGAAAACCTTCCCATCTTGGAACAACTCCAAACATCTAGAGGTATGTATTTTTTAAATGCTGAATGGGAATATGTTTCTAATAACTGATAGTTCCATTCGTGCCCAGAAATCACAAATAAATTTTCTCTCCCCCTTTCTCATGGCACCAGATGTCCTACTTTGGTATTACCCCCTACAGCCTAAAATCTTTCTCTCTGTCATCTGTTCTTTAATGTAATATAATGTGGAATTCCCTCAAAAATCCAATTATTTCTCTTTGACATCCCATGTGACTTTTAAATCTAATACCCAAAAGTACTTCTCGCCTGACCTAAAGTGAAAACCACATTGTGTCACTCTCCTGCTTAAAACCTGAAGATGTTTTATGTATACTTCAGTATAAAAGTTAAGCTCTAGCTAGATTCCATCACAAAAATGCCCATGGTGTGATCTCAGCCAGCCTGACTCACTCAAGTCATGCCATGCTATTGCAATCCTGCAGACAAACCTTGTTTTCTTTCCTCTCTAGGTCTCTGCACAGGCTGTGATCCTCTTTCCATAAGGAGAAGCCCTAGTAGACTCAGATCTACTCAAAAAACAATTTTGAGTGAGGATAAGTTAGGTACTGCTCCAGTGCTTCAGTCAAGCTGTGTCTCTCTCTACATTTAGCAATTATCTTACAGTCATACAATTTTTTTTTCCTCCCATAGATGGACGGCTGGACCATAACTTCTTTGAGGCCAGGAACTGTGCCTTCATTTCACATTCTTTTCTTTCATTATCATTCCTGGAAGAGTAAATACCTAAGTTGAATGAACAGCTTAAATTAACACAATATTAGCAGTTGAGAACTACTGGGTGTATGTATATAAAGCAGACTTTAATGGATGGAAGACTACTATGTAGTAAACACTTAGATCTTAACATTGCTCCCTTGCTAGTCCATTGTGCCCTTGCTGGGCACAGTCTATTGCCCCAGTTCACCTATCAAGTTGGATATGGGTAACTGTCTTGAAAGGAATCTCTCCATTCATCCAAAAGGTTACTCTTAATAGTAGTTTGTGCAGAGAGAGGATTTGGCATGGCTCAGTGACTGTAGAATTAAGCTGTTTCCATCTTTGAGCCCACACACATTCCTAGTCCTTACTACCATGAAAAAATGGAAAACCATGCCTAAAACTGACAGAAGTAAAGCCATATTGAGGACAAGCAAATTAAATTTCGCTTTCTCCTACTCTTTATTTTTACCTGACAATGTCAGGCTGATCATCACAATTAAGACTTTTTAATTTCTGAATGTTATTCTTGAACACCTAGCCCAGAGAGATTAAGAGATTTAGGGTCAGCAGAGAAATGGTCATTTTAAGTAAGACTAGGGTAGCTGTCAGAGAGAGGTGGCAATTGGAATATGGAATATCCAAGGCAGGGAAAAAGTGCTTAAATCAACTTTTGGAAATGGAGAAACTAGAAAAATGTTTATCCCTATCCAGGAGGACAGCAGAAGTCAACACAGAAAATTGAAAAGACAAAAATATCTGGCTAGAACATTTTTTAGTCCCATTCCCCTCCTCAAATAATAACTCTTCTGGAAATTTTGAAATCCTTTGTAAAGTGGTTCATTTTTAACTAGTTCAAACCAACTGCTGTTGGAGTGCTTTAAAATGATAAGGATGCTGATAATCTTAACTGGTCTTGGATAAGACTTGGATGTGGATATTTTTGAAAGCTCCTAGTTGATTCTAAGCATTTTTCCAGCATTGAGAAATTATGACTAATTTTAATCCAAATCTGCCTTCTGTGGTATTTGTAATGTAAGCATTTAAGTGATTCTTGCTTTTATTAAACTGCTAATTAATATGTGATTGACACATGAGCTGTCTATTGGTACTGGCTCTGCTCTTAATTTCTGCTTAAAGCCACCAGGTAGCATCAGGTAATAACAGCAATAGTAATACTAATTAATACTGTCAATATGTAATACTTATTGAGGTACTTTTCTAAGTACTTTATAGATGATAATCCATTTAGTCCTTGAAATAAACTCACGAATTACCTACTATTATACAACCCATTTCATTTTACAGAAGAGGAAAGAGAGGCTCAGAAAAGTTGAGTCATCTGCCTAGGACCACAGAGTAAGTAAAATAAAAGGTTATGCTTTGTGGAAACCAGTGATTCATGCTGAAGCTTGTTCAGAATGATTTGATAAACATTCACTACAGTAGGAAATGTAAGGGAGGGTTTAAGGGCATGAGTTTTGGCGCCAACACCACCTGATTCTACTGCATAGTGGCTGTGCAACCTTATACAAAACACCTAAACTCTTTGACCATCAGTTTTCCTGTTTGTTTAAATAGGGATTGCAATAGTTTCAACTTCACAGTGAGCATACCAAGGCCCAGAAAAGCTTAACAGCAGGGACTCACAGAGTCAAGTAGTCGAAGAATTAAGATCTAGATACCTTGACTTACAGATTCATTTTCATTTCAGCATGATGCTTCTTATTTGGGAGCCAGATTTGAAGGACTTTGGATACTTAGGTAAGTAACTGACATTCTCTAATCATGTGAGGTATGACTCAGTATAGACAACATACCAGTTCTCTGTAGGGACTCAGCCCAGGAGTTTAAGATAGTTAATGAGTTAACTAAAAACTCTATGAAAATTCTTGTTGATTAGTGCATTTTATTATTTTTTTTTTCTGAAAGCACAGAATCTGCGAGATCTGTCAATCTCTAGATGCCAACATGCAGATTATGAGGCCAAGACTTCCCCTAAGGTTTGAGAGATATTTCTTCTGGTTTCATGTGATGTGCCATGATATAAGAGGAGGAGGCATCACCAAAACCACAAGGAAACTCTGCATTCTTGCCTTACCGCTTTCTGAGTGCTTTCTGATTGTAATTCCGTGGTCTCCATGATGTTCTTTAAAGTAATGAGCCACAAACAGACAAAGCGGCTTATGAAAGAGGGCATGTAGTTTATCTGTAACCACACCTAGCACTCCATTCACCTGCAGGTAGGCAAAAGCTGAAAATGCAGTTTTTGGGCAAACAGTAATTTAATGTACAAGCAAAAACCAGTTATATTTTTAAGCATGAGACATTTCACATTGGTCTGATTGAGGTAATCTGGCATTTGATACTTCAACATGCTAGCTGATACTTCAATGTGATTGGATTTATTGAAAATAAATTGAAATTCTATTTTGCAATGTTATTACAGAAAATGCTGTTCTTCTTCATTGAGGCAATCTGTCATTGATTTTCTAACTATGTTTTCTATATATGAAATTTAATATTTGAAAATTTAAAAATATTTACCTTAAAAAGAATTGATCTATTAATAGCTAAAGCAACTGGCTCTTACCATATTACAGGTACAGTTGCATATGTTACTTCAATTGTTATAGTAAATTCCATGAGATACCATAACCGTCATCATCTCCATTTTCAGATAAACAAATTAAGCAAGAGAAATAGGGTATGTTTTCTGTTGTAAAAGAAGTAAAATTTTCTCTTAATAATTAGGCTTCTGCTGGTTTTCATAATTATCTTGCTGTCAGTATAAAATATGACCAATTTCTGTATTATTTTTATTTCAGATAGAGATGGTCAATAGAATTGGAATGGTTTCATGAAGCTATCTGAGATGACAAATATCCCAGGGATGCTTAGAAGTGACTTGAATGAAGATTTAACTGGAAAGGATCGGCTTCTTTAGAATTGACCATTTAGGAAGTGATGAGGCCATAATTCTAATACCCACATCAGGACACCTCTGTTTAGATCTTACTGAAAGGCAATAACATAGATTATTGCCATGTAAGCCTCACTTAAATCCAATCCTTTTTTTTTTTTTCTATTTTAAATAAAGGTAATGATTCCTGTCTTTATACTACCAGGGTTTTGATGAACACAGTTGAAATATTTACTGTTTCTTCAAGATATTTGTGTGTGTGCGGCTCTGGAATTTCAGGAGGGGTAGGGTGATGAGTGCCCTGACCACAATTCCCCTGCTTCTATGAGCACAGCTCTTCTGTTTCTTTTACATTTTGATATTTGAACACTTGAAGAAAAGGGCGCTTCCTATAAAGAATAAATGTGTTTAACAATTTAGATTATGCATACAAAAATATACATTATGGTATACAAGGAAGGTGTTTTTATTACTCCACTAGTCTTATTTTTTTAAAGGGAGAGGGTGCTGTTATTTATAGGGAAGGAGGAAAGTGGATGAAAAAGCACTTAGAGATTAGGGAGGCCAGTGCTCGATTTATGTTTTAGGTAGGGTTTCTTTGGCTAACAGAACCAACGGGATAAATGTTTACTTCTTTATTTATAAAGGATTGACTCATGATTATAGAGGTGAGAAGTCAGTATTTTTATTTAGAAACATGTTATTACCACAAAGTCAAGAAGTTGGGGATCCAGGAGAACCCATGTTTTAAGTTATAGTCCAAAGACCAGCAGATACCCAGAAAGGGCTGATAATTTACTTTGAGTCCAAAGATAAGAAATAATCACTTCAGTGATTGTTCCAGTTCAAAGGAAGTCAGGCAGGGTGAGTTACCTTTTATTCATATGGGAGACTCAGACTTTTTATTCTATTCAGATGCTCCACAGACTGGATAAGGTCCACCCACATTGGGGAGCATGATTCACTTTACTCAGTGAATGGGTTTACACCTTACCCTCAAGAGAAACACCCTCATAGACACACTCAGAATTATTGTCTACCACAAAGCTGTGCAATCCATGGCTCAGTCAAGTTGGAACATAAAATTAATTATCAAAGCTTCTTACTCTGCTGCACACTGAGAGTGACTGGATAAACCATTTAAACTGTTTAACAATCAACAAAATGGGCATGAGAAACCATTCAACATAAGGTTATTTGAGGATTAATTATGCCACTGTCTATGAAGTATCTTTTACTGTAGAATTATATCGGTTTTTTATTCTGTAGCCTTTCATATTATGAACAATTTTTACCACTTATGCATATAATGAAAGATAATAAATATGAAATAATTAGGAACAATACAAGAAGACTTATAGTCTGGGTAGATCACTCTGTAAGAGAGTTTTGTTTCTTGTGTTCATGTTTTCTGGGGACCAACCATGAGAAAGGTTGAAATATTCTGTCTCTCTCTCTCTCTCTCTCTCTCACACACACACACACACACAAATGAATACAGGAAGTTTACTGATGGCAATAGGTATTAAGAGTTTAAGCTTTTTATTGAATGATGCATAACACTTTTGTATCAGTCTAACATTTGTTAGACTCACATTTTGTTTTTAAAACAAAAGGGAAGTATATTAAATCATAACTTCTGACTACCTACACTGTCAATTTATTGAATATATATGTTGTATTCAAGTCATATTTTGTCCACACTTACACTTGATTTAGGAAACTTTATTAGTTATTTATTACTACTTAACAGATTGCTACATGCTTGCAGCTTCAACTAACACACATTTATTGGTTCATATCAGGAATCTGATTGTTGTTTCCTCTGTATGGCTACAATGAAGGTGTAGTCAAGAACTAGCTCTTCATCTGAGGGCTAAACTGTGGATGAGTTCATTTCCAAGCTCATTTAGGTTGCTGGCAGAATTGTTCTCCTTATGAGTGAAGGAATGAGGACCTCGGCTCCTTGCTTGTTTGTTCTTATGGGTCACTGAGATCCTAAAGACCTCCTGTAGTTCCCAGATACCTGGTTTTCCTACAGACCACTCATGATACGTCAGGAGAGTGGGAGAAACTGGTGTAGGTCTTCATAAAGGATTGGGTCTTATATAATGTAATGCAATTACAGGTGATATCCCATAACCTTTGACATATACTGTAACCTAATCAAGGGAGTGACATTCCCCCACCTTTGCTGTATTGGTTTGCAACAAGTCACCAGTCCTCTTCAGACTCAAGGAGGGGGAGTTATACAATTCCTTCTGTGTGAATACCAAAAGGTCAATTTAAGGTCTTCTCATGACACAGACTCAAAGAAGAAATATTAGCAGCTATTAGAAAAATGTGAGATGGACTTTTTATTTTAATTTATCATTTGTTAAGAAATGTAATTTCCTGAATGTAATTCAGTAACTTCGGCAAGGTTCTTATTTCTCTTTATAAAAGGTTGGAAGAGGTTTTATTTTCCATGGTGACACAGGATAATTTTTAATTACCATTCCAAAATATAAATGTGTGTGTGTGTGTGTGTGCGCGCACGCGCACGCATACACATAAATGTGAGTACTCAGTTTGGGTACGAACAAAGCTAGTGGAGGTGATGGAATTCCCGTTGAGCTGTTTCAAATCCTGAAAGATGATGCTGTGAAAGTGCTACACTCAATATGCCAGCAAATCTGGAAAACTCAGCAGTGGCCACAGGACTGGAAAAGGTCAGTTTTCATCCCAATTCCAAAGAAAGGCAATGCCAAAGAATGCTCAAACTACCGAACAATTGCACTCATCTCACATGCTAGTAAAGTAATGCTCAAAATTCTCCAAGCCAGACTTCAGCAATATGTGAACCGTGAACTCCCTGATGTTCAAGCTGGTTTTAGAAAAGGCAGAGGAACCAGAGATCAAATTGCCAACATCCGCTGGATCATGGAAAAAGCAAGAGAGTTCCAGAAAAACATCTATTTCTGCTTTATTGACTATGCCAAAGCCTTTGACATCTCTTATACACATCTCATGTATGGATGTGAGAGTTGGACTGTGAAGAAGGCTGAGCGCTGAAGAATTGATGCTTTTGAACTGTGGTGTTGGAGAAGACTCTTGAGAGTCCCTTGGACTGCAAGGAGATCCAACCAGTCCATTCTGAAGGAGATCAACCCTGGGATTTCTTTGGAAGGAATGATGCTAAAACTGAAGCTCCAGTACTTTGGGCACCTTATGCAAAGAGTTGACTCATTGGAAAAGACCCTGATGCTGGGAGGGTTTGGGGGCAGGAGGAGAAAGGGACGACCGAGGATGAGATGGCTGGATGGCATCACAGACTCAATGGACGTGAGTCTGAGTGAACTCCGGGAGTTGGTGATGGACAGGGAGGCCTGGCGTACTGCGATTCATGGGGTCGCAAAGAGTCGGACACGACTGCGCGACTGAACTGAACTGAACTCAGTTTGGGCTAACCTTAAAACATACAGTAAAGTATTTTGGAGATTCTTAGAGATATTTAATTTTCCCAATTCCTTAGTGCATTTTGGCACAGATTTTGAATCCAAGGACAACAAATTTATTTCAAGGAAAATCCAACTTTGTGTAGGAAAAGAAAGAACTCATTCCTTCTCTCAAACAACCTCAGCAATACTTTCTAATAATTTTAGTATTTTTAGATGCAGCTGACAAATATTTCCATCCTAAAATACTGTTGTTTTTTAGAGATGATGTTCATTCAATGATGACAGCAATAATTTTATTTTTTGGGGGGATAATATGTACAAATTTTTACTCCCTCTCTAATTTTACAAGTGGTTTTAATTTTACATAATGAGCTTCTTATTTGAAATTATGAGAAAGCAATTATTTTCAAATAATTACATTGTGAGACAAAAGGTAGTTAAAAGAAGGGAGAACATGTTCACAACTCACATAAATATATATAAAAAAGAGAAATGCTTAGTATTGATGACCAGTTTCCATGCTGACTTTAAAGTAAGCAATATTCATATGGATTCATAACCATGCTGACAGGCCCATGTTCAGCACAATCTTTGAGATACCATGGCTGGTAGGTCAGTAATGCTTAGAGATAAGTTCATCTGAAACATAAAACACATGTAAACTAATACAAACTGAGAGAATTAGAAGGAATTCTCAAGGACATATCACAGCTTAAAATGAATATAATAAAACTTAATTTGAAAATACTAAGTACTTCAAAGTATATTTCTCAACTTCTTTTTCAGAAGCCCCAGATCCTTCTGTTCATAAGCACCTGGAAACCCTGAACCAGAATGTGATCATGTAGTCATAGTCTCCCAGCACCGACATTTACAGAACCCTATTTATTTATTTCCCCTCTCCTTAAATGACTTTAGCTTGTTGTTACTGCCTGAAATATAAGGGGACACATTCAGAAACAGCAATGCATTTTGTATATGCAATACTCTGAACTACTCACTTACTAACCAGGAAAGATTTTTGAGGAGAAAGTTGAACTGGACAAACAATCAAGAAAATTAACAAAGAGCATCATCAGTTGTGGATGTCACATGTATACAAATATGATAAAATCATACTTTGAGGAGCCAGTGTCAACACTGTGCTGACATTGGATTTGGATTACAAAGTCATTAGGAACAAGTGTTTGGTCCCTCATAGGACATTTTTTAACCTATCCAGGTTGCACTCTTCCCCTCCTCCTCCCCACACAGGCACACTCACATATGCATAAAGAGTCTGAGGCATCTCCACTGAAGATATATGCATCGTATAGATACAGCTTTCCTACATTCCTACATGGTCCACATTTATTAGCCATAAGGAAGCACTGCTGCTGCTGCTGCTAAGTCGCTTCAGTCGTGTCCAACTCTGTGTGACCCCATAGATGGCAGCCTACCAAGCTCCCCTGTCCCTGGGATTCTCCAGGCAAGAACACTGGAGTGGGTTGACATTTCTTTCTCCAATGTTATATTCTTCATTTGGAACAACTGTGGAATTAATTATTTCATAAAACTATACCACAGGTATCTAAACTATCCAACATTAAGATCTAAGTTTGTTTGAAATCAATCATTTTGGCAGAAAAATAAGTTTGAAAAATGTATGTCCTCCCTGTCCCTGACCTAAACACATAGAACTGTATATTTAAGTTAAAAAGAAAGAAAGAAAGAAAGAAAGAAACTTAATTACTGCAACTTTTTTTATAGATATCAGTTGTAGAGTGGCCGGTTGCTTGGTCTGTAAATAAACGAAAGTGAAAGTGAAAGCGAAGTCGCTCAGTCGTGTCCGACTCTTTGCAACCCCGTGGACTGTAGCCTACCAGGCTCCTCTGTCCATTGGATTTTCCAGGCAATAGTACTGGAGTGGATTGCCATTTCCTTCTCCAGGGGATCTTCCCAACCCAGGGATTGAACCCAGGTCTCCGCATTGTAGACAGACGCTTTACCGTCTGAGCCACCAGGCCCTACTTATATTATTGATGCTTTTGAACTGTAGTGTTGGAGAAGACTCTTGAGAGTCCCTTGGACTGCAAGGAGATCCAACCAGTACATCCTGAAGGAGATCAGCCCTGGGTGTTCCTTGGAAGGAATGATGCTAAAGCTGAAACTCCAGTACTTTGGCCACCTCATGCTAAGAGTTGACTCATTGGAAAAGACTCTGATGCTGGGAGGGATTGGGGGCAGGAGGAAAAGGGGATGACCGAGGATGAGATGGCTGGATGGCATCACCGACTCTATGGACATGAGTATGAATGAACTTCGGGCGATGGTGATGGACAGGGAGGGCTGGCGTGCCGCGATTCACGGGGTCGCAAAGCTTTGGACACGACTGAGCGACTGAACTGAACTGATCTGAATTATATTAATTCATAGAATTTATTTTTTATTATATCCTTGTTGTTAGTTGGACAACTTTCACTTTTTTTCTCATGACTTTCAGAGTGTCTTTTATCCATCTTCTAATTGACTGTTTCGTGAACTTCCAGATGTTCAGGCTAGTTTTAGAAAAGGCAGAGGAACTAGAAATCAAATTGCCAACATCCGCTGGATCATTTAAAAAGCAAGAGAATTCCAGAGAAACATCTATTTCTGCTTTATTGACTATGCCAAAGCCTTTGACTGTGTGGATCACAATAAACTGTGGAAAATTTTTAAAGAGATGGGACTATCAGGCCACCTGACCTGCCTCTTGAGAAACCTATATGCAGGTCAGGAAGCAACAGTTAGAACTGGACATGGAACAACAGACTGGTTCCAAACAGGAAAAGGAGTACGTCAAGGCTGTATATTGTCACCCTGCTTATTTAACTTCTATGCAGAGTACATCATGAGAAACGCTGGGCTGGGAGAAGCACAAGCTGGAATTGCCAGGAGAAATAGCAATAACCTCAGATATGCAGATGACACCACCCTTATGGCAGAAAGTGAAGAAGAACTAAAAAGCCTTTGATGAAAGTGAAAGAGGAGAGTGAAAATGTTGGCTTAAAGCTCAACATTCAAAAAAAAAAAAGATCATGGCATCTGGTCCCATCACTTCATGGGAAATAGATGGGGAAACAGTGGAAACAGTGTCAGACTTTATTTTGAGGGGCTCCAAAATCACTGCAGATGCTGATTGCAGCCATGAAATTAAAAGATGCTTACTCCTTGAAAGGAAAGTTATAACCAACCTAGATAGCATATTGAAAGGCAGAGACATTAGTTTGCTGACTAAGGTCCGTCTAGTCAAGGCTATGGTTTTTCCATTGGTCATGTATGGATGTGAGAGTTGGACTGTGAAGAAGGCTGAGCGCCGAAGAATTGATGCTTTTGAACTGTGGTGTTGGAGAAGACTCTTGAGTGTCCCTTGGACTGCAAGGAGATCCAACCTGTCCTACCTGAAGGAGATCAGTCCTCGGTGTTCATTCGAAGTAATGATGCTAAAGCTGAAACTCCAGTACTTTGGCCACCTCATGCGAAGAGTTGGCTCTTTGGAAAAGACTCTGATGCTGGCAGGGATTAGGGGCAGGAGAAGAAGGGGACGACAGAGGATGAGATGGCTGGATGGCATCACCGACTCGATGGACATGAGTTTGAGTGAACTCCAGGAGTTGGTGATGGACAAGGAGGCCTGGCGTGCTGCGATTCATGGGGTTGCAAAGAGTCGGACACAACTGAGTGACTGAACTGAACTGAACTGAATACCTCTTTGATAGGAAAACTAGCTGATGGACTTTGGGTATAGAATAAGACCAAATAAAAGAAAATAAAGTCTAGAAAGTACATGTAATGTATAAACTTAATTTATGTATGTTTTAGCATTGGTAAAAATATCTATTTTTCATCTGTATAATTTTAGAATAAGTGATTAATGACTACATGAAAATTCGCATATATCTCTTCAAAGAATATGAGTTCCTTATGAGATACAAAGCATGCACTATAGAATTCACAACTTTAAACAATTCAACATTTTTTATTATAATCACGAATTGTGTAATCAGTATCAACCATGACACACACCATCAGCAGAATCATTTTTAAGACATTTTATCATCTCAAAAAGATATTCCTATCCCCATTTTTATTCACTCCACATTTACTCTCAATCTTCTAGCTCTAGTCAACCACTAACATACTCTCAGTTTTTGTGTAGTTGCTTAATATAGCTCTTGATATAAATGAAGTGACTGAATAAGTGGGACTTTCTGTGTGTGTATGTCTTCTTTCACTTAGTGTTTTCCCCAGGCTTCAGCATGAATCAGTTCTTAATTCCTTTTCTCTCTTGAATAATACTCTATTATATGGAATGCTGTATTGTGTTTATTCATTAGTTAAAAGGCATCCTACACCACTTTGTGTGACATATTAGACCAAAGGTAAGACCCCTGTTATTAGTTCTTTTGGAAATATGGTTTGAGAAAGAGTTAAGAAAACCTCTGCAGGCAGTTAGATTTGTATCATAAAATCAGGAGATGATGAAAGGTTATTCTGCTGTGTGGGTTGGGTGAAAAAGCAAAGGTGGTTCTGCTGGGAAAGAAAAGTAGAGCAGATTTTCAGGAGGAGCAGAAGAAACATATGCATAGAGATTACAATTATCCTTCTGGTATGTTATTTCAAACCCTTCTGGAAATCCTTATTTTACCTGAAAAATACATGGATCCTTCCAATAGATTTTCACTCTTTTAGGTTAACTCAGTGTGGTAGGCAGATCAACGATTTCCAAAGTTTTCTAAGTTGTAGTCCCTGAAACCTATGAATATGTTACCTGATATTACAAAATAGATTTTGTAGATGTGATTAAAGGTATGGATCTTGAGATGGGGAGATTATACTGGTTTATCTGAAACTGTCAAATCTAATTGTATGAGTCATTAAAAACAAAGAATCTTTTGGAACTCTGAAAAACATTTGGTTAAAGAGAGTTGCAGTTATAGATGAAGAAGCAGGGAAATGAAATGTTTAGACTCCACTTGCCACTGTAGGCTTTAAAGATGGAGGAAGGGGACATAGCCAAGAACTGTGGGCTGTTCCTACAGTCTGTAAAAAGTAAACAACAGGTTTTCCTAAAGCCTATAGAATCACATCCCTAATTACATTTTGATTTTAGCCCATGGAAATGTGTGTCAGATTCCTTATATCCAGAGTTATAAGAAAGCAAATTTGGACCAAGTCACTATAGTAGTGGTAGTTTGCTAAGCAGCAATAAAAAACTAATACTGTTGGCTTCCATTTATTTCTTCTGTGTGAAAAAAAGTCAAAAGGAAGGTATTTAATGTAAATTCTAGCACCCAAAATACCCTCTCTGCAATGTAATTGAAAGGTAATTTTCTAGTCCAGGAAGTAATTTTTACAATAAAGAGAATGCATGCTTTGGAAGGCAATTCATTGGTCAGTGCTGATGTAGCATGCAGATTTCCTAAAATGGCTCACCAGAGATGTTCCAGAGATATTATCAAAACTGGGGAATGTTATGAGCTATCCGTTCTACAGTTGTGTTACATTATATGTCACATTAGAGATTACCTGGCTGGGCCTGACAAGTCCTTAAAATCAGATAGCTTTATGTGCATGGTGGCAGGAGAGAGCAAATAAATTTGAAATTTGAGATGGATGTGATAGATTGTTCCTGGTTTGAGGTGAAAAGAGATAGGAATGGTCATTAGTAGAACTGAGAGGCCCTGACTTAAGATGCAGCAAGGGAGTGTTAACTTTTCCACCAACAGACACAACAAACTAGATTCTTTCCTCAAGCCTAAGAGTCCAACTTGGCAAATTTCTTGACTTTAGCCTTGTGAAACATGGATCAGAGAACTCAGCTGAGATCACCTGGATTTCTGACCTAAGAAATATGAGATACTATATGTGTGTTGCTTTAATCCACAAAGTTTCTGGTAATTTGTAATGCAGTCATAAAAAACTAAGGGTTAGATGGTCCTTATAAACCAACTTCTACCCAAACTTCCCACTTTTGATTCTTGCTCTCCTGCTTGTTAATTACAGAGTCATTAAGGCTGTTTATGAATGTTCAATCCCTCTTCATATGAGCACCATGTTATGATGGCATGTCCCTCCACACTCTGAAATTAAGTGTGATTTGTGGCTTCTACTCACTTCACTGTGAGTAGAAGTGATATGTATCTATGTTAGGCAATGTTTGGCCATATCCCTTTCCTTTTGTGCTGATCACAGAAGGAAGTGTTGAGACTGTGCTTCCGTTATTCTGAGTCCTTGAGTGAACATGGTAAGTAGACTTTCCCCACCTTTCTCTGCTGACATATAGTTGGCCTATAACATCAGCAAAATAGATTATTTTTTATTTCTTTTCTAAATCTGTTGACATTTTGAAGATTTTTGTTACTGAACAATGCCTTTTCTTGCTGAAACACCATTTAAGTGACCTTGGGCAAGACAGTTAATTATTATCACCTACTCCTTTGTGGTTTCATCTCCTCCTCCTTCCTCACCTCGTTACCCTCATCATCAGCATCAATAAAATAATAATGCTCATAGAATTACTTTTTTGAGCACTTACTATGTACTTAGTTTAAAAGTCCTTAAAAGATTCCATATGTATTTAGCACAATAGTAAACATCATAGGTTTTGATGCTAGTTTGCCCTAATCAACAACCTTGATATTTTGACTAGAAGCTCTTTCTTCTATGCTCAGTTTTCTCCATTGACCAAATCAAGATAACAGCATTTGCTTCATAGGGTTGTGTGAGGACAAATATAAATTAACACATGTGAAGTGATTAGAACACTGCCTGATATATCTCTCCAATAAGAAGTCACTATTTACATGGTCTGATATAATTTTCACTGCAGCCCTATAAGGTAGTTATTTTTACTTCCATTTTGCAGGCATGTACACTAAAACAAAAAATTTAATCACTTTGTCCAAGTTTATATCATTCTATCTGATTTCAAAGTCTATACTCACAACCACTTCTCCTTGGTTCTAGGTGCCTCTGTCCTTAAGATTTAATCAACCCCTTCTTTCTCTAGAGGACTCACACTTTGACTAAGTTGCATCTCTATGTTACAATGAAATTTCTAAGTTCCTTAATTTATTACCTGACCAGCCTAAAAACAACTGCCTCCCTAGTCTGTCAACTCTTAATATAATCTGAGTTCTCTGCAAACATAATTATTAAGAATACCAACAAATGGGCTATGGACTATGTGTTTTTAATAGCAATACAGGAGAGTTTAAAACTACCATTCTTCTCTCCAGAAAGGGTGACTGATATATAGGTTTGTTAGAATAATTTAAAGGGCTTCCCAGGTGATACCAGTGGTAAAGAACTGGCCTCCCAACACTCAAGACATAGGAGATGTGGGGTTGATCCCTGGATCAGGAAGATCTCCTAGAGAAGGGAATGGAAACCCACTCCACTATTCTTGCCTGGAGAATCCCATGGAGAGAGGAGACTTGTGGGCTACAGTCCAAAGGGTAGCATAGTCAGACATGACTGAATGAACTTAGCACACACAGAATAATTTAAAAAGTGTGAAGAAGTGATATCAGGGACCTAAGCTCTGTCACTCACTGGCTGTGTGATTGTGGACAATCCAATTTACTTTTTTGGAACTCACTGTCCTTATTCATCAAAAGAGGGGATTCAATTAGTGGAATATGCTTCAGATCCTTGGAGACAATAAGTCATGCGATTACTGAAAGCCTCACTTGAGGTAGCTCATGTGTGGAGGTGGCTCATGAGAATCTAATAGGGAAAGATGCTCAATTTTGTGCTGTGCTGGAATCAATGCACCAGAAGGAAGAGGGCATGTAAACAAGGGCCGATTGTACTTATTTTTCCTAACAAAATATCCTAAAGTGTGAGAATTCAGAGGCTTAAGCTCTGTTGGCAATCAATAAAACATGAATGTGTCTTTCTGAATGCATTTTCCTCATGCCCCTTCAGCTTCCCTGTAATGAGGAGATAATGAGCTATAGACATAGCCAGGGGTGCCTGGGAGCTTCTTCTAAGATCCACTTTGTTAGAAGAACTTTTGCAGCTGAAAGGCAAAACATTTTCAAGGGATATTCTGCCAGCTGTGTCACACCTTGAGTTAATGTCATGATATTTTCTCAAGAATTTGAGGGTACCTACAGGGGTCCCTCTAATGGGCACTACTCAGTTATTGCTGGGGAAAATGAGTTTTGTTGTCACTTCATTGATTATCTTTTTTTTTTTTTTTAAATCAGACCATGAGAAAATATTTACTGGAGAAGCACAGGACTCAACTTTATAAACTAAAGCCCCTGAGGTCACGATTTTATCTCAGGTATGTTCCTGGTGTTGTTTATTTTCCCTGCCTCTTTCACTGGCTTTTGCAACAATTTTCCTGTCCTTTTCCTTAGTATTTCCAACAACCACTGTATCTTGGGCATCTTATATACCCAGATCTGGTTGAGAAATATCTTCAGCCTATTCTAAAACAAACCTATAAGTCTATATATGGATAAGATTTCACCCCTCTTCTCAAAACTAATCAACAATGGATGTCTGTGGGAAAAAAAAAATGATGAGAAGAATATCAAAGTAGTCACAGAATCTCAGGAGGAATTTGGACTATATTTAGTTAGGGGTAATTTCCAAGAAGAAGCTCTAATGTGTTCAATATTTGCTATTGCTGTTCTTGAAGGAATTTTCCTGAGTACAAAAGGGAGAGGGGATGGGTAACTGGTGTGGGATATAAAAATAATGCATAGGAGGAAAATTAGAGTTGAAGATGCTAAATGACATATTTGTCATGGTCTCCTACAGAGGCAGATAGAAGCCCCATTCAAAATTTAGTTTTGTAGGTCAAGGAACTACCTACAGAGATGTGAGGACATCTCTTTTTCACACACAGGAAAATTTTACTATTTATAAAATTGAAATCTCTGGGAGAGTAGGCAGGATTCTCAAAGAGGAAACAAAAACCAGTTTGGAAAGGAAAAGAAACAAGTTTGAGCTTTTACTTTGTTAGGGGGTGATGCAAATGAGAGTTCCCAGAGGACAAGTGTTTGAATTCTACACTGGACTGCAAAGGGGAAGCACCCAGGCTTTCTTATCAGCTCGTCCAGGAGCAGAGCATAAGAGGAAAAAGAAGGGGGGAATCTAAAAACTGTAAACAGTCAAACATCAAAAAATGAAGTCAGATTCTTTATAATAACATTCCTACTTCAAGGGACACAACTTTATTGGGATTAAAAAAAAAATAGTCTCAGAGATAGATAGTGTGTGTTTAAATCTTAGCTTAACCACCCATAAGCCTGTGACCTAATGAGAGAGGTTTAGGGTTTAGTTGCTTCAAAGCTGATTTTGTTCCTTTGTGAAATGGGGACAGCATTAGGACCCATCCATAAGAGGGCAGAAGATTGGTTCAGAGGTTGTACACAAGGTTTTAGTATTACAATATAGTAAGTGCAGAAAGCAAACAGGAATTAAAGATCTTTTTGATGAGAGTGAAGGAAGAGAGTGAAAGAGCTGGCTTAAGACTAAATATTTAAAAAAAAATCTAAGATCATGGCATCCAGCCCCACTACTACATGGCAAACAGAGGGGAAAATGCGGAAATAGTCACAGATTTCCTCTTCTTGGGCTCCAAAATCACTGTGGACAGTGACTGTAGCCATGAGATCAGAAGACGATTGCTTCTTGGCAGGAAAGTGATGACAAAAAAGCAGAGGCATTACTCTGCTGACAAAGGTCCATACAGTCAAGGCTCTGGTCTTCCCAGTGGCCACAGTTGTGAGATCTGGACCATAAAGAAGGCAAAAGGCCAAAGAATTGATGCCTTTGAACTGTGGTGCTGGAGAAGATTTCTGAAAGTTCCCTGGACAGCAGGGAGATCAAACCAGGCAATCTTAAGGGAGATCAACCCTGAATATTCACTGAAAGGATTGATGCTGAAGCTGAAGCTTTAGCTTTTTGCTTATCTGATGTGTACAGATGACTCACTGGAACAGTCCCTGTTGCTGGGCAAGATAGAGGGCAGGAGAAGAGGGCATCACAGGATGAGATAGGTAGACGGCATCATCAATGCAATGAACATGAACTTGGGCAAACTCCAGGAGATGGTAAGGGACAGGGAGGCCAGGCGTGTTGTAGTCCATGGGGTCGGGATGCTGGGCAACTGAACAACAACAACAAATAGTAAGTATAACACTGCCATTGCATCCATGTTATACATTCTACTACTAGTTTTGCTACAATCACTAGTCCTATTCCTATTTTTCCTGATTTTTTTCAAAAGAATAAATTCTTTAAATCTACCATTAGAGTTGTTAAAATGGTTTATTAAAAGGTCTGGGCTGGATGTTCTTGTCCTCAGAGGCTATGCTGATCTCAGTACTCTCCATTCTGGGGGACTCTGAATTGCTGACACCCACGTTCTTATGGTATGTTCCTTCATAAAAAGCAGGGCATCTTGCTGTATATACTTACTAAGGTAGTTCCTTAGTTGCCCAGAAGATTTCATTATTTGGATTTGAACAAAACAAACTCTATTTTCTTACAGAACACACATGACTCACATTTTATGATATTTTAGCAGATGGATGAATGTGGTTTTCCAACTGCAAATCTAGAAGCTTGCCTAAACATAAATACTTTCTTATCCAGATTCAATACTCATGTCTTGGTTCAGATTTAGTTTTAATCATTTAACCTTATTCATTTCCTTTTTTGGGCTTCCCTAGTGGTTCAGTGGTAAAGAATTGGTTTGCTAATGCAAGAGAAACAGGTTCAATATCTGGGTTGGAAAGATTCTGTGGAAGAGGAAATGCAACCCACTGCAGTTTTCTTGCCTGGAAAATTCCATGGATGGAGGAGGCTGGTGGCTATAGTCCATGGGGTCACAAAGAGTCAGACACAATTGAGCACAGCAAACACACACACACACACATACACACCCACCACACATTTTATTTTAATTGTATGTAACAACCATCCTTTTTCACAAATATGTTCTCAAAGACACAAAGTGAGAATTTTATTCAGGAAACTTTCTCCTATCTTGACTTTCCTAATGTATTTTATCTACATCTCTTTCAAGACAAGAGTCCATCCTATCTTGTGTTGTGTTTGTTTGTATGGTTGATCACTCTAGCTTTCCACATGATCAGCATCATCATTTGGTTGTCTATTTACACGTAGCTTTCAGCCATTCCCTTGGAGACTCTGATACACTGGGGTTTGGGTTGGTGCTTGGGAAACAATATTTAGACAACTATTCAAGGATATTTTTGAAATACTGGTCTATTTTTTTTTCTGTGGATTTTATTTGCATACAATGTGTGTCTTCACCACTAGAATAACCAGCATACTTTGTGCATAGTAGTAACCACAGTGTTCAGCTTGTGAATTCTTATGCTCATTGGGATTTCCTGGAGTAAAAGAAGAATAACCACAACAACAATAGCTAGGACTCATTACATACTTACTATATATTCCATTCTTTAGGCACATTACTAAATCTCATAATAATATACTATATCAGAATGTAGATCTCCAGTTTAGAGATCTGGGAACTGAAGCTCCAGGTAGGGGTTGTAATTATCTCAGTATACACAGTTAAAAAGTAGCCAAATACATCTTTATATCTAGATGCATCTGACAGTGAAGCCCCTGTGACTTGTGAAGTGGATTGGACATATTTCTCCAGCTACTGCCACTTGCCCTAGTTAACATTCTCCTTGAATGACCTACAAGGTCCTTAACTTCTCACTGGCATAAATGTCTCTGATGCTCCCAGTTTAAAAATTGCAATACACACATAAATAATTCAAGCAAACAACTTGATATAGTGGAGTGCATTAGGGCTAAAATAATCTTCCCCTTTTTGACTAGTTTAGAAAACCATCATCATTTTCTAGAAATACTCTCTGGGCTTCATGTGGTACATGGTACATTGAATTTGTTAGCATTTTGCCAGCTCTGCCATTCAAAAGAAAAAAAAAAAAAAACAACACTCTGGAATTGCTGCAAAATCAGCGTAAATGCAGATTTAATTGGCTTTGCCTCACAAATAACCTTCTTCATGCCAGCTTTATTTCAATGGCTGGAGAAGAGCCTATCTTTTTCATCAGTATACTGGCTGTTTCTGTTAACAACATTCATAGTCAAAATCTGAGAGGTATTTACTGGTAGGCTAAGGGATGGGTGGTTTGTTTTAAACAGAGGTATTTTTTTCCCCATCTGCCAGAGGTTTATCTTGATAGATAGATGGGTGGATAGATTGATAAATCAATCTGTTTTTATCTCCAACATCATGTGTCAACTCCTCCTTCCTTGATCATTCCCTCTACTTACATAAGGTGTCATCTCTGAAGTCTTCAAGCACCCTAGATTTTTCCAGCCTCTAGTTTTTACTCCCACTATTGCCTATTTCAGGATGCCCCTTTGTCCTCATCTATTTGTGGGTGACTTCTTCCCATCCTTCATACCTCTGCTAAATTTCACCTACTTTAAAAGGCCATTCACTCCTGGAACTCTCTCTGAGATGGTCTACTCTCCATTGTTTTGAATCTCTACATGTTTCATTCATAGAAAGGGTTGGTGATTTTTTTTTTTTTTAATGTGTAAAACCAGATAGTAAATAACACAGGACACTGGCAGGATTCAGCTGCCCAGTATAATCTCCTGACCCCCTGCTTCATGGTATCAATTACAAGTTTCAGTTGAAACATTTATTTTGTTTTATGCTTGTTTATGATCAACATGCCCATTATGGACTTCCCTAGTGGCTCAGACAATAAAAGACTCCACCTGCAGTGTGGAAGACCTTGGTTTGACCTATGGGTTAGGAAAATCCCCGCAAGGAGGGCATGGCAACCCACTCCAGTATTCTTGCCTGGAGAATCCCATGGACAGAGAAGCCTGATGGGCTACAGTCCAAACGGTTGCAGAGTTGGACACGACTGAGCAGCTAAACACAACAACACATACCTGTTATAATAAAAGCTTCATAAGGACAGGAGTCATAGTGGACTGGTTTATTATTGTATTAACACTGAACATAGTAGATCCTCAATAAATATCTCTTGAAATAATTAATTAATTAATTAAAAGTTGATTTTGGTTTAAATATTTAGCCTTAATGTTTCTCTATAGCCTGCAAGTTTAATCCTAATTTATTACAACACATATTCCCATAGATTCTTGACCCAATGAAATTTTTAGTGTTAACACTCCTACCATCTTTACTGTCAGAAGACAAGAGTTGCAGTTCACTCATCCACTTGGTCTTTCACTTAGTGTCATGCACAATAAATAAGGTGGCTCATGGTAAAGAATCCACCAGTCGATGCAGGAGACACAGATTTGATCTTTGGGTCAGAAAGATCTCCTAGAGAAGGGAATAGCAACCCAGAGTAGTATTTTTGCTGGGAAATTCCATGGACAGTGGAGCCTGGTGGGCTATAGTCAATGGAGCCACAAAAAAGTCAGAAACCACTTTGCGACTAAACAACAGCAACAACAAAGTGAAATGATATTCAAAATCTAGCAGTTTGGGGGTCAATCAAAAATGGAAACATGACCAAGGTGGAAAACTTATTAAGGATAAAATTATATAGTGATGCTAATTGAAATGCTAATTCATTGAAAACGAATTAGTGAATCTGACCTGGTGCCTTGTCCTCTGGTACAGAAACAGTCATGCTGTTTTTATTTCAAATACATTATATTATAGGAGTTTCTGCATAGGATTAAAAGTTTCACTGATTTATTTGATGTATCTGTTTGAAGATTTAAGTATTAAACACACAAAACTATTAAATTTTACAAGTCAAAATGACCCTTTAGAAAAGGCGTAAAGTGATATTTATTTATACTTATATATTGACTTCAGTGGAGAAGGCAATGGCACCCCACTCCAGTACTCTTGCCTGGAGAATCCCATGGATGGAGTAGCCTGGAAGCCTGCAGTCCATGGGGTTGCTGAGGGTCGAACACGACTGAGCAACTTCACTTTCACTTTTCACTTTCATGCATTGGAGAAGGAAATGGCAACCCACTCCAGTGTTCCTGCCTGGAGAATTCCAGGGACAGGGGAGCCTGGTGGGCTGCTGTCTATGGGGTCGCACAGAGTTGGACACGACTGAAGTGACTTAGCAGTTAGCATTGACTTCAAAACATTTCTCTTGTAAAACTGTCACTGCTATACAAAATAACCCTGGAACTATCTGAATAATCTCAGTAGAATATGAAATAAATGCAAATGAAATGGTAGAGTTCAGAGACAGCATGAGCTGTTTTTTTAAAGTAAGTGATAGAAGGACTGCAGATATGAGGGAGAGCCTACAGAAATGGAAAGTTTTCATGTACACTTAGTGATTTTGTAGGAAAAGAAAAGACAAGTACTTTAAAGCAAGTGACAGAGTTGAAATTCTGCTAACTTTCCCTTATCTATTTTCACTTTTCCCAGAACATATGTTTCACAATAGTTTTATTAGCAAGTGGAGAAGACGCTACTGTCCAAAATATGTGGTGTGATTAGCGTTATTGAGTGGCAGGTTTTGTGTTACTCATGTTTATTTTATGCTATTCCAAACCATCTGCTTCTTTGTGCTATGTCTTACTAAGATAATGAGAAACAGTGACTGTAGAGGTGTACAGTGCTACTACAATTCTAACATTTTCTGACATTTTGGGTTTAGGTTTCTCTTTTTCTGAGAGTCCTAAGGAAAACTGAGTAATGTGGTCACTTCTTGGGAAACAAAGCCTAGACATAATTCACTCATTCATTTGACTCAAATCTGAGTATTTATTCAGTGTCAGGTAGTAGACAAGGACCTGTGGTTACTGAGATGCATGAGACGCTATTTCTATAACAGTCTAGTCAGGGAGATAGGGAGGCAAACATTGTAGTGTGAGAAGGACTATGATAGAGTTAACAGTATTATGGCATCAGGAAGAGAAAGTGAAAACATTTATTCCAGGTATACACTGGAATCTTGAGCATTTAATTACCAATATAAGAAGAAAAAAAGCTACCAGAGAGTATTACAGACCAAAGCACCTACATTGGCCATGGTATCCATAAAACTGTGAGAAAGACTGTTATTGATAAATTTTAGTTACTTTGGTTTCACAGGAATGCAGGGTATGCATATGATACCAAGAGAGAATCATACTTTACAACTTGATAAGAATCTCTGGTACCTATTGATTCCTTAGTACCTGACAACTATTGTACACTTTTTTTTTAATTTAATCTTCCCAAAAAATCATTAGTTGAAACAATTTTCCTATTTTTCTTATATTACACATTAGAAGGATGAGTTTCAGAGAATTTAAGTGGCATATTGACTCAGTCAGTGGCCCCATAGACAGTCAAACTGGATAATTCTAGAGTGTTTAATACTGATACTATCTATAAAGCTGTAGACATGGTTTAAAGCAAAAAGAAGAGACATTACTTTGCCAACAAAGGTCCATCTAGCCAAGGCTATGGTTTTTCCAGTAGTCACGTATTGATGTGAGATTTGGACTATAAGGAAAGCTGAGCACTGAAGAATTGATGCTTTTGAACTGTGGTGTTTGAGAAGACTCCTGGGAGTTCCTTAGGCTGCAAGGAGATCTAACCAGTCCATCCTAAAGGAAATCAGTCCTGAATGCTCTTTGGAAGGACTGATGCTGAAGCTGAAACGCCAATACTTTGGCCACCTATGGGAAGACCTGACTCATTTGAAAAGACCCTGATGCTGGGAAAGATTGAGGGCAGGAGGAGAAGGGGACGACAGGAAGAGATGGTTGGATGGCACCACAGACTCAATGGATATGAGTTTGAGTAATCTCCAGGTGTTGGTGATGGACAGGGAGGCCTGGTGTGTTGCAATCCATAGGGTCGCAAAGAGTTGGACCTGACTGAGTGACTGAACTGAACTGAGACATTGTTTAAACCAATAGATCTCTAAGTATTACCCCTAGATTGTTGTTATTTGCATCAGATGAGAATCTGTTAGGAATATAAATTCTCAGGTTCTATCCTAGAGCAAATGAATCCAAAACTCTGGGGATGAGCCCACACAATCTTAAGTCTCACAAGCCCTACTGGTGATACTGATTCATCCTGAAGTTCAGAACATCAGATCTAGAGAAGTTACAATGGACAGCGCAGTGCTATGGGGCTGGTAACACAAGGGAAGATGCATCACCCTGATTCCTAGAAGAGAAGGCAGTTGTCAGAAGCACAGATACTCTTAAGCCTTTTTGAAACACCCTTTGCTTACAAATTTTACTAGTTGTGATTTCCAGACATAGATATTTTTTTCTTTCCTCATTTCTGACAATAAATGGAAGGTTTCATGGACTCAGTAAAGAGATTCGAGTTTGAAGTTAAATTTAGCATGTTACTAGCTATGTAATCTTAAAGAAATCTCCTTTCCCCAAGCCTAAATTGTTGTTATTTTTCATCCATTAATATTAAAATAGAGCTTAATAGTGGCCTACTGCATAGATTTTTTGGGTAAAACTTAGAAGATTTAACATTTAGGAAAAAGTTTAGAATTTCCTGTATATCACTTGCTATTAATATTAATTCTTTATTGCCACTGTTGCTGTTATCATTATTCTTTTTTCCTCTGTTTTTCTAAGGATCTTCTTCTACTTGTGGTATTTCACTTGAAATCAGTTTTATGTTTTCTTTTTACAGACATAGCCCAATTATTTTTACTAGTATCATTTCTGTGGTAACTCTTAATTCATTATCTTCAGCTCCACTTATCTTATATTCTAAACTTTTTTGTATAACAATCCATTAGACAGCTCACACTGCTTATAAAATATGCAACAAAAAAAACTATAAAATCAATCAAGTAACCAACAACAGATAGTAAGAAGAATCCCCATTCATTTACCTGCCACCTGTGACACCAATCTGGGAGGTTTTTCATGCCCTTCTCTGCCTATAACTAAGTAATCTATAGATTTTAACAAATAAGTACCACAGATTTTAATAAATTAGCCTCTTCTTCTATCTTTATTCCTGTAGCCAGAATGTTTTGTTTTGTTTTAATCTCTGCTGAGTTAGCACAGAAAATTTAAACACTACTTTCTTCCTCTTTCTCAAAAATATTGCCCAGTCCTGCTGGTCTCCATCCTTCACCCTAGTTAAGTGTACTTTTTTCTCAATCCAAAACAGAATTCCGACAACCAATAAATACTTAAATAGATAAGAATATAGCTGCACTACCTAAAACTCATTTAGGGTCCATATTACTTGTAGGATACATTCTCTACTGCATAGCTTGACTTAGAAGGTCCTTCTCTGACCCCACCTATTCCTATAAGAGGTTGTATGGGATAATGGTTGAGAGAAGGATTCCAGAGTCATATTGCCAGCATTTAAAATATGCCTTCACCTCTTCTTGCTTGTCATCTTGGGAAACTTCTGTTTATCTCTCCTGATCTACATCTCATCCTTTACTTTCTCTGTGCTGGGAGGCTGATATGTCTGGACCTCATCAGTTACCTTCTGTGTCCTCTGGTATCACTTGGACTTAGCCAATAAAGGCCTCCATCAGGAACTCTGTAAAATAGCAAGAGAGGATTCACTTCCTATTGTGTTGCCAAAGGTTGATAGTGCCCTTCTACTGAAGGCTATGGCCCTTGTAATATAGACCTCTCAAAATTGCCCCTTTGCTGGGTTCTGTTAATTATTTTCTTTTCTTTAGAGCCTAAGGGTTACAGCATCTTCCCCTAGGTTACCAGACTCTATTCACTTTGAGTTTTTCTTCGGATCTGATTTTTTCTTTTTCTCTGGGCAATAAATGGGTTTCTGATTTAGAACAATGCCCGTTAAACTCTTACTTTTGCCATACTTTTCAAGAACCATATTCTTTACCTTGAACCGTAGTTCCTGAAGTTCATCATTTGTTGTAACCCTTACTATGAGGCTGACTCCCTGATACAATGACAGTCAGGTCAATTAAGCTGTTTAATACCTGTGATAATGATCCCTGACCTTCTTGGCCTTGCACTTGTCACCTCCCTCTAGGATAACTGAGCAATGGTTTGGTTTCAAAATCTCCACTATTTAATTGTCTAAAGTATTGTAATGTTAACCTGCTGCTGCTGCTGCTGCTGCTAAGTCACTTCAGTCGTGTCTGACTATGTGTGACCCCAGAGATGGCAGCCCACCAGGCTCCCCCATCCCTGGGATTCTCCAGGCAAGAACACTGGAGTGGGTTGCCATTTCCTTCTCCAATGCAGGAAAGTGAAAGTGAAAGTAAAGTCACTCACTCATGTCTGACTCCTAGCGACCCCATGGACTGCAGCCTACCAGGCTCCTCCATCCATGGATTTTCCAGGCAAGAGTACTGGAGTGGGTTGCCATTGTCTTCTCCAGATGTTAACCTAGTCAAGTTCTAACCGTGAGAAACTTCATCTCTGGATGATCTTTTTTTAAATCATTCATTAGAATTCTGTTATTTTTAAAGATGATATTGACTATGTATACACACACACATGCACATACACACACATATGCACGAGTTTTTCCCTTGAGCTCTCCTTAAGGAAGGTAGGATTTTTTTTTTTTTTTTTGCATTTTCTTCTCTTTTTTCTCTCTTCCAATAAACATCTTAGTCAACTTCCCAAGAGAATTTTGGAATCATGGGAGTCACCTCACTTCACCTTAATAAAAAATCTATTCTGTTTTCTACAGATGTATTCCCAAGCCCTTTTTATTCACTTTATACCATTTAATCTCAAAGAAATCCCTGTGAGATTGCTATCACTAGTATCCCTGTTATACAAATGATAAAAGTGACACTCAGAAATGTTATGAAATTTGCCCATGGGCCCAGAATCAGCTAATGACAGAGGCAGAATTCTAAATTTTCTGTGTTAAAGACCAGAAGTATAAAATATTTTAATATAGTGCTTCTGTTTAAAAGAATACAAGCTATAATATTTCAAACCAATATGCAGCTTTACATGTTTAAGTCCAAAATCATCTGGTTCAAGTCTATTATAAAGAGTAAACACTCATGTATTTAAAACACTGAATTCCTTGTTCAGTTATGGGATGTTCAGAGTTCATAGAGAATAATCCAATGTGTCATTTGTTTCAAATTGGACATGAAGTCTTTGTGTTATATTTTATTCCTAACTCCAATTTCTTTTGGTCAGCTCTGCACTTTGCCCTTGGTTAGGCACCCATCAGAAAAATGTCTTTGGCGCTCTCCCTCCAAGAGTAAACAGCTATATGGGGAATATGTTTATGGTGTGAAGCCTCATCTCGGACATGTCTGGCTCATTCCATAGGTCTGGGATTCTATTTAAGTCTCCATGACTAAGGTGATGGTTCTTCTTTAGAGAGAGATCTATCCAGAATTCTCTCTAATACATGCTTGTGGCCCTCAAGCATTTTGCCTATCTTTAAAAAATTCTCACTACAGAAATGAATGTTTCCTGTTATGATTGAGTCCCTCCTCCAAAGAGGTTGATACTTAGAACTATGGAATTTCACCATTTAACCAACTTTGCAGATGATTTAAATCACAGTTGGTTCAGTAATCATGTAAGTCTGGGAATGGAAGAAAGGAATAATTTTCATCAACAGTCTACCTTTCCCAGGAAAAAGAGATATGTACCAGATCCAAAGTGAATCCATCTAACCAACCATTAACTTCTCATCTTCTTCATCATCTTGTGTGTCAGTTGTCTTATTTTCCTGCTATACAGGCATCTGCTCTTCATTTTTTATGTCTGAATTTATAACTTGTATGCATATTTTATTTTAAAAACACCAGAACCCATAAAAAAGTATTTCCTCTTAACCCTGAATCCTATTAGCTTCTGCCTTATCTTTTCACTTTCTTTACTACCAATTTCTTGAAAGTACTGGTTGAAGCACAAGCTGGAATTAAGATTACTGGGAGAAATATCAATAGCATCAAATATGCACATGACACCAGCCTTATGGCAGAAAGTGAAGAACTAAAGAGCCTCTTGATGAAAGTCAAAGAGGAAAGTTAAAAAGTTGGCTTAAAACTCAGCATTCAGAAAACTAAGATCATGGCATCTGGTCCCATCACTTCATGGGTAATAGATGGGGAAACAGTGGAAACAGTGACAGACTTTATTTTTTGGGTTTCAAAATCACTGCAGATGGTGATTGCAGCCATGAAATTAAAAGATGCTTGCTCCTTGAAAGAAAAGTTATGACCAACATAGACAGCATATTCAAAAGCAGAGACACTACTTTGCCCAAAAAGGTCCATCTAAACAAAGCTATGGTTTTTCCAGTAGTCATGTATGGATGTGAGAGTTGGACTATAAAGCTGAGCACCAAAGAATTAATGCTTTTGAACTATGGTGTTGGAGAAGACTCTTGAGATTCCTTGGACTGCCAGGAGATCACACCAGTCCATCCTAAAGGAAATCAATCATGAATATTCATTGCAGGGACTGATGCTGAATCTGAAACTCCAATACTTTGGCCACCTGATGGGAAGAGCTGACTCATTTGAAAAAACCTTGTTGCTGTTTGAAGACAGGAGGAGAAGGGGACAACAGAAGATGAGATGATTGGATGGCAACAACAGCTCTATGGACATGAGTTGAGTAAACGCTGGGAGCTGGTGATGGACAGGGAGGCCTGGCCTGCTGCAGTCCACGGGGTCACAAAGAGTTGAACATGACTGAGAGACTGAACTGAACTGAACTGAACTGGTTGGTTGAAAACTTGGTGTTTCTGCTTCCTTTTCATGTCAATCATCTCAATACCCTCCTGGCTCACCTCTGAAGATATCCCTTAGTGCAGACACTCCTCATCTAGAGCTCTTTGAATTTACTGTTTTCAACAACACTAGCCCTGGGACACATTGCCTTAGATAGGGCAATTAGAGTGCCATATTCTTCTGGATTGAGTGGGACACATTTGGAGCAGTCTGGACTATGTGATAATACTTTGAGTCCTCTCTTTTGCATTGCAACATATTTCTATCAACAAAAACTCCTGCTGAGAGAAATGGGAAAATTTGAGCTACATGGATTTCAGCTACTTACATTCTACCATTCTCATTAACTTTCTGTATCTTATATTTGAATCATTTCGTGTATTTTTTCCTAGAGTACAAACTATCTCCTTAAAATCAGCTGTAACATTACATCTTAACTTCAGTAAATAGAGCCCTAAATAAATCCAAAACATTGAAAATAAACATCTTGCTGAAAATGTCCAAGATAAATAATGATATTGTTCTTTTTTTAATAACAAAAACAATTGGCTTCCAAAGCAAATCAAACAGGCCTAAGAGGAGATGGTTAATCTGCTTCCCAATGAAGGAGACATGAGAGATACAGGTTCAATCCCAGGATCAGGAAGATCCACAGGAGAAGAGAATGGCTATCCACTCCGTATTCTTGTCTGAAGGATTCTATGGATAGAGAAGCCTGGCAGACTACATCCAATGGGGTTGTAGAGAAGGACACAACTGAGTGACTAACACTTTCACTTCCAGATGAGGTGAAGGAAGTGAGAAAGTAGCTATCATATAAACCCTTATGACCAGCATTCGGTTTTAATATTCACCATGATTTCAAATTTCTACTCTTAATAATATTTCCCCCAATCCTATTTTTTTCTTACTCACATTAAGTATATATATATATATATATATATATATATATATACACACACACATACACACATATCAGTTCAGTTCAGTTCAGTCACTCAGTCATGTCCGACTCTTTGCAACCCCATGAATCACAGCACACGAGGCCTCCTTGTCCATCACCATCTCCAGGAGTTCACTCAGACTCACGTCCATCAAGTCCGTGATGCCATCCAGCCATCTCATCCTCGGTCATTCCCTTCTCCTCATGCTCCCAATCCCTCCGAGCATCAGAGTCTTTTCCAATGAGTCAACACTTCGCATGAGGTGGCCAAAGCACTGGAGTTTCAGCTTTAGCATCAGTCCTTCCAAAGAAATCTCAGGGTTGATCTCCTTTAGAACGGACTGGTTGGATCTCCTTGAAGTCCAAGGGACTCTCAAGAGTCTTCTCCAACACCACACTCCAAAAGCATCAATTCCTCAGTGCTCAGCCTTCTTCACAGTCCAACTCTCACATCCATACATGACCACAGGAAAAACCATAGCCTTGACAAGACGGACCTTAGTCAGCAAAGTAATGTCTCTGCTTTGAATATACTATCTAGGTTGGTCATAACTTTCCTTCCAAGGAGTAAGCGTCTTTTAATTTCATGGCTGCAGTCACCATCTGCAGTGATTTTGGAGTCCCCCAAAATAAAGTCTGACACGGTTTCTACTGTTTCCCCATCTATTTCCCATGAAGTGATGGGACTAGATGCCATGATCTTCGTTTTCTGAATGTTGAGCTTTAAGCCAACTTTTTCATTCTCCTCTTTCACTTTCTCAAGAGGCTTTTTAGCTCCTCTTCACTTTCTGCCATAAAGGTGGTGTCATCTTCATATCTGAGGTTATTGATATTTCTCCTGGCAATCTTGATTCCAGCTTGTGTTTCTTCCAGTCCAGTGTTTCTCATGATGTACTCTGCATATAAGTTAAATAAGCAGGGTGACAATATGCAGCCTTGACGTACTCCTTTTCCTATTTGGAACCAGTCTGTTGTTCCATGTCCAGTTCCAACTGTTGCTTCCTGACCTGCATACAGATTTCTCAAGAGGCAGGTTAGGTGGTCTGGAATTCCCATGTCTTTCAGAATTTTCCACAGTTTATTGTGATCCACACAGTCAAAAGCTTTGGCACAGTCAATAAAGCAGAAATAGATGTTTATATATATATATATAAATATCTATATATCTATCTATCTATATATATATATATATATATATATTGCAGGCCTTTGTGCTGTAGCAACAACACTCACTAGGGGAAAGTAAGACAATGAACAAATAAATACATAGTAACTAATATAAATTGAAAGTTTTACTCTTCTAAACATTAAAGCAAAGTGACTTATGGCAGCATCTTCCTGGGGGGATATATGGAGTGAGTCTGAGGTGGTCATTTGAGGAATATTTGTATGAGGAAATGCCCTGGGTGGATGTGGTGCTCACTTTATAAGAACAGTAAGAACACAGAATAAAAATAGTTGGGAGATTGAGGCATTTGTGGCTATATTTTTTTACATAGCAGCTCTGATATTAAAACTAAGCATAATGTGATGAAAGTCACTTACTTTTCTTGCAATAATTTGTTTTCATTTATTTTCCCTCTTGGCTCTAAGATGGTTCAGTTCAGTTCAGTTGCTCAGTCGTGTCCGACTCTTTGCGACCCCATGAATTGCAGCACGCCAGGCCTCCCTGGCCATCACCATCTCCAGGAGTTCACTCAAACTCACGTCCATTGAATCGATGATGCCATCCAGCCATCTCATCCTCTGTCATTTCCTTCTCCTCCTGCCCCCAATCCCTCCAGCATCAGAGTCTTTTCCAATGAGTCAACACTTCGCATGAGGTGGCCAAAGCACTGGAGCTTCAGCTTCAGCATCATTCCTTCCAAAGAAATCCCAGGGCTGATCTCCTTCAGAATGGACTGGTTGGATCTCCTTGCAGTCCAAGGGACTCTCAAGAGTCTTCTCCAACACCACACTCCAAAAGCATCAGTTCTTTGGTTCTCAGCCTTCTTCACAGTCCAACACTCACATCCATACATGACCACAGGAAAAACCATAGCCTTGACTAGACGGACCTTAGTCGGCAAAGTAATGTCTCTGCTTTTGAATATACTATCTAGGTTGGTCATAACTTTTCTTCCAAGGAGTAAGCGCCTTTTAATTTCATGGCTGCAATCACCATCTGCAGTGATTTTAGAGCCCGGAAAAATAAAGTCTGACACTGTTTCCACTGAATCCCCATCTATTTCCCATGGAGTGATGGGACCGGATGCCACGATCTTCGTAGCTTTAAGCCAACTTTTTCACTCTCCTCTTTTACTTTCATCAACAGGCTTTTTAGTTCCTCTTCACTTTCTGCCATAAGAAGGTACCTACTTTTTATTCTTTATGCTGCTCTGAGGAATCTTGCATCCCAGACCCCAAAAAGGGGTGGTATTGCTGAAATGCCTTAGAGTTGCCCCGTCTCATGTTGGGAGGGGGAAAAAAATCAATATTTCAATCTCAAAGGCCAATGAGAGTAAAAGCTTTACTAGGCTTCATCAGCCAGTCCTCAGATTAAAATGTGGACCTGTTTCACCATTTCATTCTTATCTTTGAAAATACATGGAGAGGACTGCAAAAGTTAGTTGCCAAATGAAATCTTGAGTTAAAGTTGTGGAGAGTTACCTGGTACGGTAATTAATCTGAAATCATTACTTATCATTTATCTGGTTCCCTGAGAATGCATTCAGGGAGTGCTATTATTACCATTAAATATTTCTCACAAATGAGAAATCTGAACTGCTGCTGCTACTGCTAAGTCACCTCAGTCGTGTCCGATCTTTGTGACCCCAGAGATGGCAGCCCACCAAGCTCCCCCGTCCCTGGGATTCTCCAGGCAAGAACACTGGAGTGGGTTGCCATTTCCTTCTCCAATGCATGAAAGTGAAAAGTGACAGTGAAGTCGCCCAGTCATGTTCAACTCTTCACGACCCCATGGACTGCAGCCAACCAGGCTCCGCCATCCATGGGATTTTCCAGGCAAGAGTACCAGAGTGGGGTGCGATTGCCTTCTGAACACTTCATTTTAATAGAGTCACTGGCAATTGAAATGTTTCCATGGGAAACAGTCCTGTGATCAAGATACTAAGTCTTATGAAGAACAGGTTAAGGGAATTTGCAATTTTGAATCACAAAGAGAAGATTAAATCTCTTATCAACACTGGAAGATGGAAGATCAACAAAAAGAGAAGGAAGTTGTCCAGGGATGTGCTGCTAGTGATGGCAAATCTAGAAACAAATTACAGAGTTATAAAAAGGCACACTTAAAATCACTGAATGATAACCAACTCTCTGCAATGTGATAGGCTGACTCTAAGTCTCTGTCCTCAGTGGATGATCCCAAGACAGTGGTGTCAAAGAATAACTCCCACTCCAATAGCATAATTGCAGATGCCAGTGAAACTTGGCTGAGGGCAGACCTGCCCATGATACCTATAATATTCTCCCTTTGATGGTCCAAGAGACTAAATTCACTCAATAATATAAAAGGCCAAAAATCACTTCTATCAAAAGGATTTATTCATTTATTCAGAAATAGAATGGCCTATGCCAAAAGAAAATGGTTTTCCTTATTTGAGAAGTATTCTTCATAGATGGATTTAAATTGACTTTCTATTTTTTTTAATTTAAATTTATTTATTTTAATTGGAGGTTAATTACTTTACAATATTGTATTGGTTTTGCCATACATCAACATTAATCTGCCACAGGTATACACGTGTTCCCCATCCTGAACCTCCCTCCCTACTCCCTCCCCATACCATCCCTCTGGGTCATCTCAGCGCACCAGCCCCAAGCATCTGTACCCTGCATCGAACCTGGACTGTCAATTCATTTCATATATGATATAATACATGTTTCAATGCCATTCTCCCAAATCCTCCAACCCTCTCTGTCCCCCACAGAGTCCAAAAGTCCATTCTATACATCTGTGTCTCTTTTGCTGTCTCGCATACAGGGTTATCATTGCCATCTTTCTAAATTCCATATATATGCATTAGTATACTGTACTGGTGTTTTTCTTTCTGGCTTACTTCACTCTGTTTAATCGGCTCCAGTTTCATCCACCTCATTAGAACAGATTCAAATGTATTCTTTTTAATGGCTGAGTAATACTCCATTGTGGACTTTCATAATGTAAACTGAGACTAACAAGGAGTCTAATTCCAGTTATTCTCATTAAAGAGAATTATCAAAAGTCACAGTTTGGCAGAAAGTTGCTTATTCAGTGAAGAAGTTGATGAGGTAAAGAATGGCATGACTCTGGAGTCAGGTGAATGTGCAAATTATCTATGCTTAGGCCTTGTTAGAAAAACCTCCATTCATTTTACAACTATCTTTTCACAGTATATCCCAGACACCATGATGTGTTGGGTACTAGTCTGTGCACCTAATACAGGGATAATAGTGTCCCTTCTTTCAGGGACTTACTACACCTGAGGGAGAACCCTGCATGCAGACATAAAATTTCCACAGAAAGGAAAGTGTTGAAATTTTAAGGGTAAATAAGCAGTACCTTGCCCTCCCAGTATCTCAGTTTTTCCATTTGTAAACAGAATGTTGGTACTTTAAGAAGGCTTTCCAGTTTTGAAATAATTATGACTAGTACTTGATCATCAGCTACCTGGAGCTACCACCTGAACCCTCACTGTTAGATAGGCTTCCCAAGGTAACAGTGGAATCCCACCACAGCCTCCAGGCACATGCTAGAACAGTGAATCTCTACCAGGGTCATAAACTTTCTGTCTGTTCACAACAGTAAACATCTCACCACAACAGTTGACTTATGCCTGCTTTTTTAACAATTGCAACAGATGGTTGAACTTGAACAGAATATATAATTAGCTTTGCAATCTAACACTTCATTCTTATTTGTTCTTTCTCAAAGGAGAGAATCTGTGCCTTATGCCATTGGGTCTAATCTGTTAGTTTAATCAGAAGCAGCACTAGGAAAGCTCTCAAGAGAGATGAGTTGTGGGAGGATTCCTAATCCCAGCCTTTCGAGGACATTAAAAAAAGCTGGGAGAGGGTGGAGAGAGAAAGCTTAGTACTTTTTTTTTTTTTTTTAAACCGACGCCTCATTCTCATTTGTGTTCCAGATGAGGAAAGTTTTTATACATGTTTTTCTCTCATTTCTTCCACTTTACCTTCCTTAGCCTCAGTTGCTTCATCTGGGTTTGTGACGCCTAATTCAGGGGCTGCTCTGATGAGTAAATGGAATAACTCCTGGAAAGACCTAGCATAGAGTTTGGCATGTAGCGGACACTGCACAAATATCGCTACAGATAAATTTAGGTGAAACTAATAGGTCCTCACTTCCTATTTGTTTTGACCCTGTTAATATGATTCAAGACCTTGCGCCTGCCGATTGAACCAGTGACCTTTCTCAAATGCACATTTCAGGAAGAAACCTCCATCAACATTTCCTTCCTCTTTCATGGAATCACTTCTGCAAACACTGCTTCTCTGCACTCTTAACCAAGGCAGCTCCTAGGCTGGCAAAGGTCCCTGGAAGTCCAGAAATCAATATACTTTTCTTTACTCAATAATTCTTATTCTCCATGTGAATCTATTCCAAATTCCATTCCCTTTCCTGATTCAAGAAATCATAAATCTAATACGGCACTCCCTCCAAAGTTTAAATTTATATAATAGAGCTACTGTCACCTTGCTTGTTACATGTGTGATATATTCATGGGGATTTTGATATTCACCTATCTCAATCTTGTCAGTGAATTATGCTATTTAAAGAATAGAACAAAGTCTAAGATTGAAAGGCATGGGTTGTTAAAAAAAAAAAAAAAAGATGGAATTTGTTGTATCAGAAGAAAATTCCACTTCACCAACATATCCTAAAGTGTTCAGATGATCCTTGACCAGAGATAATGTCATAATTATTCAAAAAAAGATTACATGCCATCAGAGTCTACAGTAAACTTTGGTGATCCAATGAACTTTAGGTAACTCAGGAAGGGAATGGAACCTAAAAGTCTTTAGAGAAAGGGCAACAGAGTACAATTTAGAATAATTTACAAAACCTAAAGAAAAGAAATTAGGTAACATAAAATATATAGAAAGCTAATTGGAGGAGTCTTAAAAATTCAGTCACCATAGAAGAGAAATGCATTTTTACTGAGTTCTATGCTTAGTAATCCAGATATTTCACATACTAGAGATGTGGTAACACATGTAATGTTCTTAGCATAGGGGGTTGCATGTAGTGAATGTTTACTAGAGGCTGAATACTATTATCTCCGTCAATTTCAGAAACATTTCTGTTTTGCAGAGGAAGAAAATTGGTATCTGAATATTTGGGCAGCCAGGCAAACTTTACAAAGAGAGAATGTGGTGAAATCTAGATTCTAAGTGAATCTTCCGGACATTAAATTTTTTATCCCTTTTTCCCTGCGGTGCTACATGACTTGCCATTTGAGCTAAGAAAGAGGATTTTTCTTTTGAATAATGTCCTAATACTCATCCACATCCTATCTTAGCAGATACAAACATAATTCTATCACAGGTAGAGGACACTTTAAATCTGCTTCCAAGTGGTACTTAAGCCCACTGTGAGAATTTTAGTGCACTTCAAATGTATTCACTCGTTCAACAAATATATAATGAACACCCTACTGTGTGTTGGGAACCATTCTAAGTATGGGGAGTACCATGGGAGAGAAGATATTTACTATATATGGAATGAGCTGGACTATCTATTGCTATTTAAAACTTGTGACTCAGAGTAACAGTTCCTTTACTAGTCATTGGTTATACTCATTTTTGGTATAATACAGACTGTAAAAGATCCCGTGCATACTGAAATCCAATGATAACAAAAACAAAGTTCCTGCATTTGTGTATTAAAATATTATAATCATGAATGAAAATTATGCAAAGTCCAAGACATAAATAGAAAAACTTCCACAGCGCCAGCATCCTAAAGCAAATACTTTTAATGTGTTTGACATATTAATATGTTTAATATAGTTCTAAATAAGTAAACACCCTCCTACACACATACTTATGATTTATAAATCATTCTGTACATTGTTTATGGTTTGTTTTTAAGTAAGATTTAACATGCAATATAGCAGCATGGGCAAGTCTATGTGCCTGAGTTTCCAGGAACTAGATCAAGGACATTTGAAGCATAACATCCAGAATACTCCTGCCCATCCCAGTCAGCACCCTCTCCAGAGAAATTGGTATTCTGATGTATCACCATATATATTAATTCTGCCTGTTCTTGAACTTCATAAAATTTGAATTAGATGGGTTGTACTTTCTTGACTGGTTTGTTCCAATGATATTTTATGCTTTACTTTTAATTTAGCATTACATAATAAATGATTTCCTTCAGCAAATTTCATTGAACAGAGATTTACAGGGTGTTAACCAGGTGCTCTGCCCTGATGCAGACACCATGCAGAAATATTCACTATACCCATTATTATTCAACAATATATTGAGGTTCCAACAAGTGAGAAAAGGAGGAACATTTTTTAAAAAGGATAAAAAACACTTGAAAGGAAGAGATTAGAATAATTTAAAATAGAATACTAGAATTAGTGCAATATTTGATAATGTTGAAGAAGATAAGAAACATTTGTAATAATATTTTTCTGTTGTAATAGTGCACTTTTAAAAAGCACAATAAATTTATTAATTTTAAAGATATTATTTGGTACTTACATCCATGTATTTGCCCTCCGTGAAACATAGGGATAAATAAGTTAACAACAGAAATAAATCCCTTGACCTCATCAAACATGTATTCTAGAAAGGATAAATAAAATATAATCAATAAACACAATCAATAAGTAAAATTGTAGCATAGGTTATAACTTGAAAAGTATGTCAGAAGTGGAAAATTAAGCAAGGTGGGGGGAAATGTCAGTACAAGGGGATGCAGTTCTAAACAGTGATTATTTTCCCAAACTACCATAATTACACCAGTATAACACTGGATGGGTAAAAAAAAAGGGTTATAGAAAAAGAAATGAGGATCCAGTCTTGGCTTTAAATATGCATCATGTGTTTGTTAGCCATGTGTATGTCTTCTTTGGAGAAATGTCTGTTTAGTTCTTCGGCCCATTTTTTGATTGCGTCGTTTATTTTTCTGGAATTGAGCTGCAGGAGTTGCTTGTATATTTTTAGATTAGTTGTTTGTCAGTTGCTTCATTTGCTATTATTTTCTCCCACACAGAATACTTTGAATGGAAAAATTCCAGTTAGAAAATTTGAAAATTCTCAACATATAGGAGTACATAAATAACACATCTGCTGTTAACTGTTGTACATGAGGCAACTAAAGAGTTTGATATTAACCTATATTATTCTGTAATATTTGAAAGACCTTTTGTGGTATGTGGCAATTACATGTGTAAGTAAAGCCACCTACACCTTTTTTATTGGAATGTATTCAAACTATGGCACAATATCTAGGAAAGTCAGTGGCAACTTATGGGCCAAATTTCCAAACTGAAAACAAAAAACAAAAAACACCCAAATGCTTTCTACTTAATACTGCAAGTTTTACTCTAAGAAAACAGTGGGGGTTTTTTTTGTTTTTTGTTTTTTGTTTTTAATTTATGAGAGTAATTTCACATCAGCCTTAAGAACTTTGTCATACTTATTGAGGAACCAATTTTCAGAATCTATAACTTCATAGAACACAACTCAATATTTTCTTTAATAAGCAGAGGTTTCAGACTTCAAGTTCTGGCTACTTTCTAATGGTTATACTTATTAATTTCCTTTTCTAACTGCAAGTAACTGTGTCTTATATCTCACTTCAGTTCTGGCTATTATTTAAAATGCATTTGGCTCTAATATTATATTGCAGAATGAACAGTCTGTTTAGATGTGTCAGCCTATGTCTGCCTTCTACCACACAGAAAGAGTACATTGTGCATAGAGAACATTATGACACTTGGGCAGGAGATTTTTCTCCTGATGCTCTTGCTAGCTTCAGCTTAAACCTCAGTCCCTTCTTCCAGGAACAATTCCTATAAATTGTGACTGCTTCCACATATGCTTAATCTCTATTTTTATCTATGCTTCTGTACTGGATTTTCCACTGGATTCTACCAAGATCTGTAATAACTCATAGAAAATTACCCTTTCCAAATGACTCATCTTCATTTCTGGACCTAATTTTCATCAATTTTACTCTCTCTCCCTGATTCCTTCCATTAACTACCCCCTCGCCATTTCCTTGGACTTTTCTATCTCTAAAACTACTGACAGCTTCACTTTTTCTATGTTCCACTGAGACCCCAAATAGAAACTGATCCTCTGTGTGCATAGGATTTTCAAATAAATTAAAGAGGTTTTGAGATTCTTTCAGGTTTAAACAATAAGAAATGTTTTAAATCCAGAATGCTATTCTTTGTGGACAATCACAGAGAATATATTAGAACATGAATGGGACAGGGAAGCCTGGCCTGCTGCAGTCCATGAGGTCAAAAAGAGTGGAGAAAGACTGAGTGACTGAATGACAAAGATGCTAATAAGGAATTTAACACTGATTTTCAAAATCCATAACCACTGAAACCAACTTTGGCTCAAAAATAAAGGAATGGGAAGGAGTTTTCGCCATCATAAACTATGGCATAGAATATTTTTACAGTAATATCAATCTGTTCCTAATCTAAACTTAACCAATATTTTGGGTAAAAAATGGCAAGTAGTTTGTGGGAATTTAATATACTTCTAAAACTTCTCCATCATTGAGAACTGAGCCACTAGAAATTTGTAAGCCATAGCGGTTTAGGGGCTTTTGGAGATGAAAAAAAGATTACCAGAAATAATCAGTTCCTTCTCTGAATGATAATTGTGAGAGATTGTTTAAGTAGATTATGAAAGAAGGCAACTAAGAAAAATTACTTCATTACGTTCCTATAATTGTTTTAATATAACTGCATATGTATATCAGATAATATAGTGAAGAATGGAATGGAGGCAAAATGAACTCCCGATGAATCAATCTTTTCCAGAGTCAAAAGCTGACATTTCAGTTTCCCTGAGGGAGAGTTTAGAGAAAGTGAATGGGGTGAGGAGACTCAAACATGTCAGCATGCTGTCTAAGAAGAGGGAAGGTAAAGTGAATAGCTTTCAATTGAGATGGGAAAATACAAGGGGTGTAGAAAATATTCTGACAAACCAATCACACTCCTAGTCTTTTAGGTAAGCCAGCAAACTTAATATTTTTTCCCCTCTTAAAACATAGCTCATCCTCAGAATCAAATAGTTTTACTTAATCCTAAATGATCTCTGTTACAGTTAATATTAGCAGCTAATCTTTGCCATTGCTAATTTGCAGCAATGCCATTCCTCTGAGGCACAAAAACATGGTTAACAAAATAAAACTCAAATTGAATAAGGAAGATAGTCAGCAGTGAAGCTATAAATAGAAATATGTGATGTCCTTACAGAATGTCTACAAAATCCATAAGTAGCTCTTATTAAACCAGATTTTCCAATATTTCTGCAACAGTAGAGTGAAAAATCTTGTCACTTTGGAAACTTGTCTATTTTTTCTTATTTTGCTGAGAGGAATATTTAGACACTTACAAAAACCTCTTGAATATTGAACTCTAGTTTTCAGCCAATTCACTCATGTATCATCAAGCTAGCATTTGAAATAGTATCAAAGCTCTATTTTGAAGTCTAGGGAGAAATTTTAAAATTTAAAAAGTACTATTTTCATGGAAATTAAAAAAAAAAAAAACATCCCTCAAAGCTTGGATATTTTGCAAAATGCTAAATAAATAATAACTTCTGGTTTAAAAGAAAAATTTTAAATGTTACATTATTTTAAGAAAGTTTTACTTCTAGAGAATTTTTAGATTCATAGAAAAAACTGAGGATAGATTATAGGGAGTTTTTAGGTACCCAACACCCAGTTTCCCCTATTATAAACATCTTACATTATTGTAGTACATTTTTCATAATTGCAAGCTAAATATTGATATACTATTTTCAATTTCTTACTTTGTTAAAATTTTCTTAGTTAATAACTAATGTCTTTTTTTCTTTTTTATCATTTCAGCATGCCATCCAGAACATTTTATTATTGATGTCAACCTTGATCACTGGCTGAGGGATGTTTTTAAGGTTTTCCATTATAAACTTACTTCCCACTCCCCTTTCCATAGAGCACTCCTTGGAAGGAAGTATATATATATATATATATATATATATATATATATATAGCCCACACTTAAGGAATGGATAATTACTTCCCTCTTGAGAATAGAGTATCTAAATATTGAATTGGCCAAAAAGTTTGTACAGGTTTTACCCATAACATCTTACAGAAAAACCCAAATGAACTTTTTGGCCAACCTAATATTCTATTACTTGTAATTTTTCTAATAAAATTTGTCCTTCTTTGCCAGTTAGTTACTTAGCCATTATTTATATCAGGATGGCCTCAAAGGTATTTATTTTGGATTATAATCTAGTATTATTTTATTGCTCAAATTGTCCTGTCTTTGGCAATCATGGGTTATTTCAAGTAGCTGTGGAGTCCCTTTGACAGAACTGTATGAATGTGGATTTTTTTGTTTTGAAAACTTCATTACTTTCTGACCAAATAATATATTCCAGGCTTGTCATGTATATTCTTTGCCTGAGTTCTAGAACTAGTCATTTCACCAAGAGACTCTGCTGCTTTTATTGGAGAATGGCATGAGAAACCAAGATATGGCCACCAGATGTGATCATTGTTACTACAGTTTTATTGCTTCTAATCCCTATTAGCTGCCTGTACAAATACATGTTTACTAATGTATATGGGCTTTTTAGGTGGCACAGTGGTAAAGAATCCTGCCAATGCAGGAGTGCAAGGGATGTGGGTTTGATCCCTGTGTCAGGGAGATCCCCTGGAGAAGGAAATAGCAATCTGCTCCAGTATTCTTCCCTGGAAAATTTCATGGACACAGGAGCCTGGTCCATGAGTTTGCAAAGAGTTGGCATGACTGAGCACACACACACACACACACACTAATGTGTATATATTTGTACGTTTTTCTCCATGTGTGTGTGCATTAAGCTGCTTCAGTTGTGTTCAACTCTTGTGACCCTAGTTTGCCAGGCTCCTCTGTCTATGGGACTCTCCCAGCAAGAATACTGGAGTGTGTTGACATGTCCTGCTGCTGCTAAGTCACTTCAGTCGTGTCCGACTCTGTGCGACCCTATGGCAGCAGCCCACCAGGCTCCTCTCTCCATGGGATTCTCTAGGCAAGAATACTGGAGTAGGTTGCCATTTCCTTCTCCTTGCCATATCCTACTCCAGGGCATTTTCCCAACCTAGGGATTGAACCCATGTCTCTAATATATCCTTCACTGGTGGGTGAATTCTTTACCACTTGCACCACCTGGGAAGCCCCTTTCTTTATGGAGCCATGTCTATATCAAGCTAAACATGAGTTCATGCAAGCATCATTCTAGACTTGTCTCCTTGCTTACCTTAAACCTCCTACTCTAGTGATAAGAAACTTGGCTTCTTTAAACTATCATCCATTTTTGATGTACAAATATATTCTGTAACTTACTCTCCAAATCTGTTTCTTAGACATAGATTCACAGACACATTGATCACAGTCTCTCTATCACACACACACAGTCTAAAAATGCATCAGAGATCATATGGCCCATCTTCTCTTTCGTATATGTGCAATTTCAGAAATCAGATTAAATGACTTATCTAAGGGAATGAAACTAATAATTGACATATTTAGAATTAAAGATACTGAGTGCCTTCTCTATTAAAATTGTTTTTAGAATGACTCATCCAAATACTCACATTGCAGATGTAGAATTTTATACCCATATAATTTAATATTTTATAGCTGGTCAACTGGAAGATTACCTAAAGTAAAGTCATCTAAAATTAGAAAAAAACAGAAACAAAATCCCTATATTTTTTGTTTTCAAAAATCATCAAAACTTTATCATAATGGAGTCTCATAAATTCACATATTCCTTTGTTAAAGCAATTTCATTTAAATTTGAGGATTACAGCTAAAGTGCTTTGGAATAGATAACAGTCCATGAGCTAAGTACTAAAGAAAATTGGGTCCATTTACATCATTACAGAATTGTTTATTGAAACAATGAAGTCTACTTATATTCTGCTCTTTTCCAACCAGCAGCAAATCATGTTCCAATGGTCTTGATACTCTTCCCAATAAATTATGCAATTATGGAGGAAATAAATGTTGACTTTTAGTTAATCAAAATAAATTTATAAAAAAAGTTGCTATTTGATTTATATAAAAGATAATATTCATGATAAATATTCATATATTTCACTAAGATAAAAATATTTTTCAGTTATTGATATAATACAAAAAAACACACTAGAAAATATGTAAAATAAAATTTATCTAAAATTTTTCCAACTTTTTCATGGTGAAATCTGTAAAGATATATGCAGAGTAACTTATTAATATATAGATGAGCAACAGAACGGAGAAGGCAATGGCAACCCACTCCAGTAGTCTTGCCTGGAAAATCCCATGGGCGGAGGAGCCTGGTAGGTTACAGTAAATGGGGTTGCGAAAAGTCAGACACGACTGAGTGATATCATTTTGACTTTTCACTTTCATGCATTGGAGAAGGAAATGGCAACCCACTCCAGTGTTCTTGCCTGGAGAATCCCAGGGATGGGAGAGCCTGGTGGGCTGCTGTCTATGGGGTCGCAGAGTCGGACAGGACTGAAGCAACTTAGCAGCAGCAACAGCAAAGCAACAGAAACTAAGATGACAAAAATTAAAATAATACTTAGCTGTTCTTATATGTCAGGTACTACTTTAGTGTTTACATGTTTTAGTTTAATCTTCTCAACAATAAAGAGTGGTATTTTGGTTTTCTAAGGATCCTCCATACTCTTCTCCATAGTGGCTATACCAATTTACATTCTCACCAATAGTGTAGGAGAAGGTTTCTCTCTGATCCAAGAATCACTCTCCTGGGCACATACCCAGAGAAAACTGTAATTTGAAAAGATACATGCCCCTGGTGTTCATTTCAGTGCTATATGCAATAGACAGGACATGGAAGCAACATAAATGTCCACCAACACAGGAATGGATAAAGAAGATGTGACATATATATACATGTAATATTATTCAGTCATTAAAATAAAGTAAGATAATGCCATTGCAATGACATGGATGGATCTAGAGATTGTCATACTGAGTGAAGTGAGACAGATAAATATCACATGACATCACTTATAAGTGGAATCTAAAAAAGTTATACAAATGAACTTATTTACAGAACAGAAATAGAGTCATATATATAGAAAACAAACTCATTGCTACCAAGGAGGGAATGAGATGGGGAGAAATAGGAGACTGAGATTCATACATCAGTTCAGTTCAGTTCAGTTGCGCAGTCGTGTCCGACTCTTTATGACCCCATGAATCGCAGTACGCCAGGCCTCCCTGTCCATCACCAACTCCCGGAGTTTACTCAGACTCACGTCCATTGAGTCCATGATGCCATCCAGCCATCTCATCCTCGGTCGTCCCCTTCTCCTCCTGCCCCAATCCCTCCCAGCATCAGGGTCTTTTCCAATGAGCGCAGGCAGCGGAGGCGGCGGCCGCACTTGAGCGCGGCTGAGAGCTACCCGACATCGCCGGGAGAAGCCACCTCACCCGCGAGGCCAGGAGCGGCAGCTGGAAGGAGCCACCCACGCCCGAGGCCAGGGCCGGCGGCCAGGAGGAGCAACCCGAGGAGTGGTGGCTGGGCAGGCACAGGAGGGCCTAGAGGAGCTATCCTACGTTGAAGGTCAGGAACGGTGGCGGTAAGGAGATACCCCTCGTCCAAGGTAAGGAGCAGTGGTTGTGCTTTGCTGGAGCAGACGTGTAGAGATACCCCACGCCCAAGGTAGGAGAAACCCAAGTAAGATGGTAGGTGTTGCAAGAGGGAATCAGAGGGCAGACACACTGAAACCATACTCACAGAAAACTAGTCAATCTAATCACACTAGGACCACACCCTTGTCTAACAAGCCATGCCTGCAGGGCAACCCAAGATGGGTGGGTCATGGTGGAGAGGTCTGACAGAATGTGGTCCACTGAAGAAGGGAATGGCAAGCCACTTCAGTATTCTTGCCATGAACAGTATGAAAAGATTCACACATACACACTGTTATATATAAGATAGATAATAAGAACCTATGCATAGCAGAAGGAACTCTACTGAATACACTAATGATGTATAGGGGCAAAGAATCTTAACAGTGGATATTTGTAATTTAAATCTAGATTTAGATTTCAATCAAGTAATCCAAAAAAGAGTGGGTAACTGATTCACTTTGCTGTTCAACATAAACTAACACAGCATTTTAAATCAACTGTACTATACATATGTGTGTATGTGTGTGTGTATATATATATATATATATATATATTTCTTTTTTAAAGATGAAAGGTGAAAGGACAGAGAGTGATACATTTCTTTAAAACAATCTTCATTTCAGAACCAAAAGCAACTACTGCAGTATTTAGGTACCTGTGACTTGTTACTTATAAATTTATAATTTACAATTCTCTAGTTGACTTGGAGGACTCAGTCTTCAAAATTAATTAATTTTTACACAGATGTATAAAAATGAATAAAAATGAAAACTTTAATTTTATGAAAAATGTATCAATTTACTTATTTTTATACAAGGAGTCTGTACCACATTGTAAAACAAATCCAAGAGGTGAAGTGTATGTGAATGTGTATATATGAATATGAATAAGTATATGAATGTGTGTTCTTATATTTTTTGAAATTTACTTTTTTAAATAAAACTTTAGAGGACTTATTCACCTCAAAGATATTTTTATCTAATGATTCTTAGTGCTACCTAATAGAATAACCTATATCATTAAATATAACATCAATATAGAACCTCACACAGATATGGTTCTTAAATTTACATATCAAAATCACAGGGATTGCTTTGAGATGTAGTAGTTCATGGGTGGATCCCAAACATTTCTATTTTAAACAAATACAGGATTTCTGATTTAATAGTTCATGGGTAGATCCAAATAATCTGTATTTTAAACTAATGAACAAATAATGACATTGTTCTGGGCAACATAATCTGGGAACCATTAAAAAGATGTCTTTTTCATTATAGGGGACTGGAATGCAAAAGTGGGAAGTCAAGAATACCTGGAGTAACAGGCAAATTTGGCCTTGGAATGAAGAATGAAGCAGGCCAAAGACTAATACAGTTTTGCCAAGAAAATGCACTGGTCGTAGCAAACACCCTCTTCCAACAACACAAGAGAAGACTCTACACATGGACATCACCAGATGGTCAACACCGAAATTAGATTGATTATGTTCTTTGCAGCCAAAGATGGAGAAGCGCTATACAGTCAGCAAAAACAAGAACAGGAGCTGACTGTGGCTCAGATCATGAACTCCTTATTACCAAATTCAGACTTAAACTGAAGAACGTAGGGAAAACCACTAGACCATTCAGGTATGATTTAAATCAAATCCCTTATGATTATACAGCAGAGGTGAGAAATAGATTTAAGGGCCTAGATCTGATAGATAGAGTGCCTGATGAACTATGGAATGAGGTTCGTGACATTGTACAGGAGACAGGGATCAAGACCATCCCCATGGAAAAGAAATGCAAAAAACCAACATGGCTGTCTGGGGAGGCCTTACAAATAGCTGTGAAAAGAAGAGAGGCGAAAAGCAAAGGAGAAAGGGAAAGATATAAGCATCTGAATGCAGAGTTCCAAAGAGTAGCAAGGAGAGATAAGAAAGATTTCTTCAGTGATCAATGTAAAGAAATAGAGGAAAACAACAGAATGGGAAAGACTAGAGATCACTTGAAGAAAATTAGAGATACCAAGGGAACATTTCATGCAAAGATGGGCTAAAAAATGGACAGAAATGGTCTGGACCTAACAGAAGTAGAAGATATTAAGAAGAGGTGGCAAGAATACACAGAAGAACTGTACAAAAAAGATCTTCATGACCCAGATAATCACGATGGTGTGATCACTCACCTAGAGCCAGACATCCTAGAATGTGAAGTCAAGTGGGCCTTAGAAAGCATCACTATGAACAAAGCTAGTGGAAGTGATGGGATTCCAGTTGAGCTGTTTCAAATCTTGAAAGATGATGCTGTGAAAGTGCTGCACTCAATATGCCAGCAAATCTGGAAAATCAGCAGTGGCCACAGGACTGGAAAAGGTCAGTTTCATTCCAATCCTAAAGAAAGGCAATGCCAAAGAATGCTCAAACTACCACACAATTGCACTCATCTCACATGCTAGTAAAGTAATGCTCAAAATTGTCCAAGCCAGACTTCAGCAATACATGAACGGTGAACTTCCAGATATTCAAGCTGGTTTGAGAAAAGGCAGAGGAACCAGAGATCAAATTGCCAACATCTGCTGGATCATGGAGAAAGCAAGAGAGTTCCAGAAAAACATCTATTTCTGCATTATTGACTATGCCAAAGCCTTTGACTGTGTGGATCACAATCAACTGTGGAAAATTCTGAAAGAGATGGGATACTAGACCATGTGACTTGCCTCTTGAGAAACCTATATGCAGGTCAGGAGGCAACAATTAGGACTTAACATGGAACAACAGACTGGTTCCAAATAGGAAAAGAAGTACGCCAAGGCTGTATATTGTCACTATGCTTACTTAACTTCTATGCAGAGTACATCATGAGAAATGCTGCTCTGGAAGAAGCACAAGCTGGAATCAAGATTGCTGGCAGAAATATCAATAACCTCAGATATGCAGATGACACCACCCTTATGGCAGAAAGTGAAGAGGAACTAAAAAGCCTCTTGATGAAAGTGAAAGAGGAGAGTGAAAAAGTTGGCTTAAAGCTCAACATTCAGAAAATGAAAATTATGGCCAATGGTCCCATCACTTCATTGCAAATAGATGGGGAAACAGTGGAAACAGTGTCAGACTTTATTTTTTTGGGCTCCAAAATCACTGCAGATGGTGACTGGAGCCATGAAATTAAAAGAGTCTTGCACCTTGGAAGCAAAGCTATGACAAACCTAAACAGGGTTTTGCCGAGAAACTGGACAAACAGGACCTTTGCTGACAAAGGTCCATGTAGTCAAAGCTGTAATTTTTCCACTAGTCATGTAAGAATGTAAGTCATGTAAGAAGGCTGAGTGCCAAAGAATTGATGCTTTTGAACTGTGGTGTTGGAGAAGCTCTTGAGAGTCCCTTGGACTGCAAGGAGATCCAACCAGTCCATTCTGAAGGAGATTACTCCTGGTTGTTCTTTGGAAGGACTGATGCTAAAGCTGAAACTCCAATACTTTGGACACCTCATATGAAGAGTTGACTCATTGGAAAAGACTCTGATGCTGGGAGGGATTGAGAGCAGGAGAAGAAGGGGATGACAGATGATGAGAGGGCTGAATGGCATCATCAATTTGATGGACATGAGTTGGGTGAACTCCAGGAGTTGGTGATGGACAGGGAGGCCTGGTGTGCTGAGATTCATGGGGTCGCAAAGAGTTGGACACGACTGAGTGACTGAACTGAACTAAACAAAATAAAGGTAAGTATGAATCTCTGCCAGCACAAAGTATGGAGGAAACTAACCTTTCTCAGGTTTTCTTTATACTGCAAACTAAAGTTCTATATCCTGTAATATCACAAAAAGACTCCACAATGTTCTGCCACATACAATTGTAAATTTGAGGAATGTTTAAATTTAACATAAATTCTATCAGAATAACATATGCCTGCCACAACTAATCTTACAAATGCTCCATTAGCCAGCATTGTGATGGAATTTTACATTAAAATATATTTTAGTATTATCTGAATTCATGAGATTTTAAAAATACTGAGGAAATATGTCAGTATCTTTGGTACTTAGCACAGTTAATTTATTGCTTTCTGGAAAACTTTCTTTCTCAGGTGAAATGAACTGCAGAATTAAAGGCAGTGTCAAAGTATCTCCCTATCACTCATTTCAACACTTTAGAGACACTTCCCCATTTCCTGATTAACCTTGTCCAGGAAAGATAAATGTTGGCTTAGGTTATTCTGGGGAAATAAAACATCAGATGGCCTTTTGTTGTTAGAAGTCTAGTATCTACATAAACCAAATCTCATGTCAGTTTGTCAATACATGAGTCAAAGTACAGCTGGATGGATTTTCAAGTTTGGGGTTTTGTTGTAATAACTTTACCGAAAATATAGCATAAGAGGTGTCTTCAAGTGTCACTATGCTGGAATCCTTCAGAGGTGCTAAAATTGATATCTCATCTGAGGCCTGGTGTTAGAGAAACATTAGGGTAACTCAATCTCCCAATTAAAAGAAGAAAAGAAAAATTTCTTCCCTATAAGTGATTGAACTCATAGGCATTCTGGCTCTGGCAATATGTCACACCACATGGGTATCCTTAGAAAATGAATGTCTCAGTATTAGGGGATTAAATTCAGCCCACTGGAGACTATTTAACACATTGGAACAGTTATTTTAAAATGGGATACACACACACACACACACACATAAATTAGTTAACAATGTCTGGGGGAGACACAGGTTCAATAGCTAAAACAATTTTAAATGATCAAAGACCAGTTTTTGACATAGGTGCTTGGTTATCATTCATAATATTAATTCTTAAGCTTGAGGACAATTGAATAGTAAACAAAACAGGTACATCCCCACATTTATTCTACATTGAGAATTATCATTGTTTTCATTTTAGTTAAGAATCCTGAAATTAATATATCTGTGTTTAATTGGACATGTTGAAAAATAATTTCAGCTCTGAACATGGTATTACTATCACTTTTCAAATATAATTACTTAGTCAATGGGTGTTACTCTTCCGTGAAGCTTTTAGTTCTAAGTACAAGCCATTCTTTTATTATCATTTATCATACTGTATGTGGTTTTTGTTTTTTGCTACTTCTGTAGCAGTCTACCTTCTTCATAGCAAGTTATTTAAGAAAAAAAAAAACTATTCTCTTCATTTTATTAATGTTTGTGTGCTTCATTTTGAGTGGCTTTCCTGTACACTGCCTTTCATTTTGTGTAGGCCCAGTGAGGGCATATGCTAAAGAGGTACCTAATCTCCCAAAAGGACTGAAGAGAAGGACTGATTTTTATTTCTAGTTCTAATGCTTTCAATGGTAAAATCATTTTTATTTAATGTAGTAAGTCTGTATGCTAGAATAAATATCCTCTGAAGTAGACCTCTGATCCACACCCTAACCCAAGGGTTTATAATTCAAATATCAAGAATTTCAAGTTTTAAAATTATTCAGTTATAAACAATAACAACAAAAAGTTCCCCACAAGTTTATCTTTTATATTGTAACACTTAAAAAATGAGTGGCTGGAGCTCAGCATGAAAAACCTTTAGCCTGCTAGATAAAGCCAAGAGAGGGAAAAAAATAAATAGAAGTGAGAAAGATTTAAAATATTCCATTTTATCACTTCTCTAGAGGAGGGCTGCACAGATGTTGGATGAGGTCAACAAAGAAGTGCTCTGCTACTTTCTGATCAGTTACACACGATAGGTGCACTGCCAAAAATTTTAAGTTCTATGTGGATGAGGCATTTGTTACGTTATTGCGTGTGGTGTCTCTTTCTTGAAAATTCTCTTTTCTCCTCTGTCCTTCTCTTGCAATATATTTTAAACTACAAAATAAAATTATTCTGAACAAGTAAATAAGGCTGTAAGTATAATTTACTGATTCAAAAATACAGCCTGAGTCATAAAATTAGAAATGGGGATGGTCCTGTTATTCCCCTTCATTGCACTCCTCACCATCTGGCATATTACATACATATAGACTTGACTCATTTAATTGTTAACTGTCTGTCTCACCACACTAAAATGAACATTTGATGGCTTTAGGATAATTTTATATGGGCATATATGTCAGTTATATAATATGCTGCATGCTAAGTCACTTCAGTCATATCCAGCTTTTTGTGACACCATGAACTGTAGCCTGCCAAGCTACTCTGTCCTTGGGATTCTCTAGAATACTGGAGTTGGTTGTCATGTCCTCCTCCAGAGCATCTTCCTAACCCACAGGTCGAACCCCAGGCTCTACCTCTCCTGCCCTGTCGGTAGGTTCTTTAACATTAGCGTCACCTGGGAAGCCCAGTTACATAGTAGGTGCTCAATAAGTAGCCAATAATATTTGCTCAAGGACTAAACAAAGAGAAAAATTAATTAGATAAAAAAAACAATGTTACTACAATTATTCATTCTGTCAAAAAATCAGATTGATATATGTATTAGAATCAGTATTATTTTTTAGAAATATTTGATTTATAAACTATCATTCACATATAATAGTAAATAGGTAAAGTCAGTATGGTGTATATTTTTTGATGGATTTTGTCTTTACCTATTAAATTCTTGGGATTTTAAAACTGTCAACAAATTTAAAAAAATAAGATTTTAAAGGATCTGCAACCAAAATTTATGTATTTACCTCTATTTCAATATTAGAAAAAAATGTCCTCTAATTGAACAGTAAAATTTGTGCTATAAAAATATAAACTCAGCATATACAATTTTTAAATTTAAAACAATTATGAACATTTTCTACCCACTAAGTGGAAATATTTTCTTCTATAATGAACAGAAGATATGTATTTTTGGAAAAAGATCAGATATGAAATTATGTGATTTATAAGCACTAAGTGCTCTCTGCATGATGAATCTTATTTTAAGCCCTGCTGCTGCGGCTGCTGCTGCAAACATGGTTCTGTCATGTCCGACTCTGTGTGACCCCATAGATGGCAGCCCACCAGGCTCCCCAGTCCCTGGGATTCTCCAGGCAAGAATACTGCAGTGGGTTGCCATTTCCTTCTCCAAGCATGAAAGAGAAAAGTGAAAGTGAAGTCGCTCAGCCATGTTCGACTCCTAGCGACCCCATAGACTGCAGCCTATCAGGCTTCTCCATCCATGGGATTTTCTAGGCAAGAGTACTGGAGTGGGTTGCAATTGCCTTCTCCAGCTTTAAGCCCTAGAAGGTCTAAGATCAGAGGAACAGGAGCTTTAGAACACTCTGACTATAATAAATCCCAGGTTACTCACTTCACAATGCATGTTTGATTTAGTGGAAGAAGGGAAATAAAATTAAGGGTCCTTGAAGAAGATCTGATATGAGATCTGTTGTGTTATTCAAGGACAAAAACAGAATCACAAACTTAATTTTCCATCATATTGGCAGGAGAAGACATCAATAAAGTCCTTCAATTCAAGTATATTTTTTGTATGAGAAAAACACATTGTTTAGTTTTAGGAGATTAATATATGTATGTGTGTGTGTGTGTGTGTGTGTGTGTGTATTTATAGTCTATACCGTGCTGCCATGCTAAGTTGTTTCAGTTGTGTCTGACTGTGTGTGACCCCAAGAGGTCAGGGGACTCCTGACCTAGTCCAAAAGGCTCCTCTGTCCATGAAATTCTCCAGGCAAGAATACTGGAGTGGGTTGCCATGCTCTTCTTCAAGGATCTTCCTGAGCCAGGGATGGAACCCATGTCTCTTATGTCTCTTGCATTGGCAGGTGGGTTCTTTACCACTTAGCACCACCTAGGAAGCCCATACAGTCCTATAATGTAGGTGAAAATACCCTATATAAACACATTCAGAACCAAATTTTAATATTTGCTATTTTGGTATTTGTTTTCAATCCTTGCTTAATATCATTCTTCTAGGACTAGCTGTATCTGATATCTTCAAAACTGATAGTGGGAATCTGCAAGATGATTATTCAGTATCACTTGGGTATAGTTTGTTAATCTATGTGTGCAGTCTAAATATTTCAACAAATGTTTCCAGAGAATACTGGAGTGGGTTGCCATGCTCTTCTTCAAGGATCTTCCTGAGCCAGGGATGGAACCCATGTCTCTTATGTCTCTTGCATTGGCAGGTGGGTTCTTTACCACTTAGCACCACCTAGGAAGCCCATACAGTCCTATAATGTAGGTGAAAATACCCTATATAAACACATTCAGAACCAAATTTTAATATTTGCTATTTTGGTATTTGTTTTCAATCCTTGCTTAATATCATTCTTCTAGGACTAGCTGTATCTGATATCTTCAAAACTGATAGTGGGAATCTGCAAGATGATTATTCAGTATCACTTGGGTATAGTTTGTTAATCTATGTGTGCAGTCTAAATATTTCAACAAATGTTTCCAGTTTTCTTCCTGCACTTGTACCTCACTCTGCTTCCAGATAGCTGGTAAAACTATGCCCCATGTTCTCTTGTGTTTGGGTGAAGAGATGAGATTAGTCTGTAACAATAAGATACAGGCCATTCCAGGTCAAGAAGTTTAACTGTCAAAAGTGCATCCTTCTGAGGCCTTTTTTTCCCCTGTGATGAACAGAAACTATTGTGATATTGGCTGTCTATTAACATGGGTTTCTGTGTGATTACTCTGATCACAAACTTTAAAATTCTAGGCACCAAAATGTGTTGGATATATAATATGACTTGGAAAGAAAATTTATCTTACCCCGTTAAGGATTGGATGGTTGTTACACAAGACAACTCATATTTTTCTAAGTATAAAATTTTTCTGAATCAATACTAGAGTGCTCCTATGGTCATTTCCTGGCACGTGTAGAGCAGCGAGCAATTTGAATCACCTGCGGCTCACTTCCCAGCTGAGTTCACACAAGGGGTCTGATACTGTAGCAAATGTCCTTCACACAGTCTATTTAGTGCCATGTGGTTTTGTGCTGGCAATTCTCCACACACCTGTCTCTAAGCTTCCTATTTAGAGTTTCCTAATCCTCCATTTCCCTTGCATCTCATCCCAGATGAAGCCCAGACGTACTAACTCGGTGAGACCACAACCAGATGCACTAAGATTGTCCTATTTCTTCACTCTCAAAATCCAGATATTGAGACACTGGGACATGCTTATACATATGCGTGGAGGTTGGGGTGGGAGATAAAAAGTAGAACTCTAACTTTGGTAAAAATATATTCCTATCGAAACTAACAAATCAAGTCCAGTTAAGCAATTTGGTTAAATTTTAGAATTAATGTTTATTGCTGATTATGTAGGCATGGTTTAGGTTGTCCTAATCTATCATTTTTAATATTGTTTCCATGGGAAAATGTATTTCTAGTTCCAGACAATTGATTCACAAATTAACTTCTGGAACACTACCAGCTTTTATAATGCAGCTCCCACATGGCAAAATGAGTAAGTCATAGAAACAAAGAGATTTCCTATCTTCTGCATCCAAAGATGGTAGCTTAATAATGATAAGACTATCTGCCTGAGCAGCCTATAAAAATATGTATTTACTGAGCATTCATTAGAGATTAAAATTTCTGTCAATTTCTGCTACATAATTCACAGTCATGTGGGAAGAATTTAGCCCTAGAAGTGAAGAAAAAGTGATAGAACACATGATGTCATTACTCTGTCCACAGTACATCAGTGTATTTCTAATCCAAAGGTCTATGTCCTAACAATTATCTCCATTAGATTGATTCTGGAGCAGAAGGAAAATCACAGCTGGACAGAACTTTCTACCTCTTTAGTGTACTTCTTCTCACACTAACATTTTACAGTTCATGGTATAGTGAATATCCATTATTTTGTATAAATCTGCCTGAGTATGTTACAGTATGAACATGATAATCCTAAATTTTAGGGTGAGGAAGTCCAAAGGTAAAGTTGAGATTTCTATTAGGAGACCAAGTGTACCTTTGATATGCTCTATATGTTTAGGCAAAAGAGTTTAATATTTGGCTATTCATCTTCCTTGATATGAAATTTCTCCACTGTGCAGAAATCCCATGAATTGAGAGGAATTAGGGGCTAGAGGTCTTATAAAAATATACTTACTTTTAAACCAGGCAATACTGGCATATTTACAGAATGGAAGCAACCTTGAAAAATAATTGCATCAATTACAGGTTGTAAAGAGAAGCCAGGACTCCACTGTTCACTGAACGTGCTAATTGAATCCAACATTGCAAAAAGATGAAGCAAAGAATGTTTTCTCTAATTGCAAAGGTCTCTGGCTGGGTACATTTTCCTATTTATCACTTCACACTTGGATAATTCGTGGTGTTTCATACAGATCCTCTTTCTTAGGAAAGGATTCTTAATTTGCAAAATAAGCCCGTTGCTTTTTTATTGATGCCTCGTAGAGCATTTTGGCATGAACCCTTGGGGAAGAAAGTTTCAATTTATTTCAAGGGGACTTTTAAACTTCCAGGTTATGGATAACCTCCTCAAATAAGTTTTCAGAGCCAGTAATAACTACTCAAGTACTTTTCCAGATTAAATACCAGTTGGAAGAAGTGCATCCTTTTCATGCTGACAGTCACTTTCTATGAGTTGTCTTGCTAATAGCAGTTTGGACAGATAAATGTCTACTATAAAGAGTTAGAGTCGAAGGATGGGCAAGCCACACTAGAAGCTATACATGCTATATGCAANCGAGATTTCTATTAGGAGACCAAGTGTACCTTTGATATGCTCTATATGTTTAGGCAAAAGAGTTTAATATTTGGCTATTCATCTTCCTTGATATGAAATTTCTGCCACTGTGCAGAAATCCCATGAATTGAGAGGAATTAGGGGCTAGAGGTCTTATAAAAATATACTTACTTTTAAACCAGGCAATACTGGCATATTTACAGAATGGAAGCAACCTTGAAAAATAATTGCATCAATTACAGGTTGTAAAGAGAAGCCGGGACTCCACTGTTCACTGAACGTGCTAATTGAATCCAACCTTGCAAAAAGATGAAGCAAAGAATGTTTTCTCTAATTGCAAAGGTCTCTGGCTGGGTACATTTTCCTATTTATCACTTCACACTTGGATAATTCGTGGTGTTTCATACAGATCCTCTTTCTTAGGAAAGGATTCTTAATTTGCAAAATAAGCCCGTTGCTTTTTTATTGATGCCTCGTAGAGCATTTTGGCATGAACCCTTGGGGAAGAAAGTTTCAATTTATTTCAAAGGGACTTTTAAACTTCCAGGTTATGGATAACCTCCTCAAATAAGTTTTCAGAGCCAGTAATAACTACTCAAGTACTTTTCCAGATTAAATACCAGTTGGAAGAAGTGCATCCTTTTCATGCTGACAGTCACTTTCTATGAGTTGTCTTGCTAATAGCAGTTTGGACAGATAAATGTCTACTATAAAGAGTTAGAGTCGAAGGATGGGCAAGCCACACTAGAAGCTATACATGCTATATGCAACGCTAAGTTACGAATGCAGCCAAATTGCACTATATTCTTATTAGGCCAATACAAATATCTAATTTCCATTTTGGAGTATTGTTTTATCTAGAAAAAAATATGGGAGTTTTGAATCACTGGGATGGGTAAAGCTTAGAAAAAAGTACCAGTAAGCCCACAGCAGGAGTCTTACGACCAAACCACTGAAGAAGCCCATGTTGACAAAGATAAAGAACATTCTTCATTAAGAGAGTGACCACAGTTATTGGAAATCATGAGATAGACATGTTTGATTAATTCTATGACTGGCTCCCTGGGACAAGCAAATAAGGTTGTACACTAGTGCTTTTGGAGATTGAGTATGAATATTACTATGGCAATTTTATTTTTCATTATCTGATGACTAAAAGACATGCTATTAGCTAGCTTCCTTTTTTTCTCAAAAAAAAAAAAAAAAAGAAAGAAAGAAAGAAAGAAAGTTTTAGGTGGAAAGGAGGACTTTCCACCTAAAATCCCAAAATCAGAATATAAGTGAAGGGGTATGGCTCTAAAGTAACATGAATCTCTTAGATATATGAATGAGAATGTGAACCAAATAATCTAATATATCTACAAAGAAGATAACTGGATTTTGTGTTTTTATCCTATTTCTAATAGTAAACATCATTAGGTCTTTATTAGGAATGTATAAAAATGAGTACATTTAAAATTGAGATCAAAAAGATAATGAGTGTTTCTATTTTGTATATTTTAGCCCTGGAAGATAATTTTATACCATGGCATCTAGAACATAAAATAATATCAAACTTACATAGATTAAAAAGCCTGGAAATAGTTTACATGTATATAGGCAGGAAACACACTTGTGTACACAAGCATGTAAGTAAAGTTAACTATATATCATATAATTCAAATTTCTATAACACAGATATAAGAAAATATAAAATTTCTCTAGAGTCATATGAAGTCAGTTATAAGCTAAAACTTTTTTCGGGCGAATCAGCTTGCTATTGACCTTCAGAAAGTTGTATTTAATTGAACAGAAAAATGTTATGTTCAGAGTTTCAATTTAGCATACATTTAAAAAAAAACAAAACACCGCCAAATAACAAGCTTCATACCAGGACACTGTTTTGCTATTCAGGACCTAAAATATAAATCATAAGGATAGGAAAGTGATGTTTTGGAATTACTCTGTAAATTCTGTAGTAAACCAATAGCTTCCTTTACATTTGTATCTCATTTCAGTTCAGTCATTCATCATGTTCGACTCTTTGCAACCTCATGAACCAGAGCACGCCAGGCCTCCCTGTCCATCACCAACTCCTGGAGTTCACCCAAACTCATGTCCATTGAGTTGGTGATGCCATCGAACCATCTCATTTTCTGTTGTCTCCTTCTCCTCCTACCCTCAATCTTTTCCAGCATCAGGGTCTTTTTACATGAGTCAGCTCTTCACATCAGGTGGCCAAAGATTTGTATCTCAGTTATGTGCAAACAGTATCTATACACAGAAGTATTCTGATATATACATACATGTATGCTTGTGCTTATAATTCTAAATGACATATAAAGATGATGTTCCATGTTCTATCATAATATGGTAGAGTATTCTTTATCCAAAAAAAAAAAATCTGCTTCAGTTTGGATACCTCTCTTCTGTCATCATGGTTATACACATCACTTTTTGAGCCTTTTTTTTTCTAACTTATAACACTTACCTGTTTCCCTATAGTTTAAATATGTTTCCTTTGTGTCATTTCTGCAATTACTCAAAGATCAATAAAATACAGAAATCTATATGGCATTAACATGCAACAAATTAGAAAATATTGGGTTTTAAATGGAATTTATATTTCTATTCCAATATACACAAAGTAAGAGTACCACTTTTGAATGTGGAAACTAATAGATATTTATTGTGTACCTACTATAAGGTAGGTACAGGAAAGAACTGTTCTATACAATTAGGATATATGGTGGAAAAAAACAAACAGAATCTCTGCTTTTGCAGAGTTTATGATTCTAGCAGTGGGACCTACACAATACAAATGCACACAATAAGAAAAATATTTAGTATATTAGAAGCTTATAAATATTATGAGAAAAACTTACCCAAGTAATTGGAATAGGGAATATAAGTGGTAGAAGGAAGGTATGATTTTAAATAGAGAAACTGGAGTCTGTCTTAATAAGAAAGTAACATCTAAGCTCAAACATGAAGGAAGCAATGGTGTGAGCTATATGTCCACTTAGGGGAAGCACCATTTTTGTGTTAGTCGTCAGTCATGTCTGATTCTTTGTGATCCCATGGACTGTAGCCAACCAGGTTCCTCTGTCCATGGGATTCTCCAGATAAGAATAGTGGAGTGGGTTGCCACTCCTTTCTCCAGGAGATCTTCCCAACCTAAGGATAGAACCTGGGTCTCTTGCATTGTAGGCAGATTCTTTACCATCTGAGCCACCAGGGAAACCCAAGAGTTTGTGAAAGTATTAGTTGCCTAGTTGTGTCTGGGCTCTTGTGTCCAACTCTTTGTGACCCCATGGACTGTAGTCCGCTAGGCTCCTCTGTCCATGGAATTTTCCAGGCAAGAATACTGGAGTGAGTTTCCATTTTTTTCCTCCATGAGACCTTCCCCACATGGGGATTGAAAGTGGAAAGTGGGTCTCCTGCATTGCAGGTGAACTCTTTACTAAGCCACCAAGAGTTTGATGGGGGAAACAGTGCCAAGTTCTACAGTTTTAGCATGCCAGATGTGCTCACTAATGGAAAGGAGGTCAGTACACCTGTAAGACTTGGGCTAAAAGAAAAGTTGCATATGAATTCAGCAAAGTAACAGAGGCCTAAATTATATAAAATCCTATAGGCCTCAGAGGGCTTTGACTGGTGCTAAAGGAGAAAGAGACACATATTGGACTTTGAACAGAAAAGTAACATGAACAGATAAGTAACAGATAAGTAACACTTGCATAAAGTGTAACTCTTGTTATTATGCTGAATAGAATAAAATCAAGAACATCTCTTAAAAGCCTATAGCAATAATCCAGTTGTAAGATGATTATCATTTGAACCCTGTTGATTACAGTGAAAATGGTAAAAATTAGTCAGAATCTGAATGTATCTTGAGAAATTTTCTGATGGATGAATTGCAAGATGAGAAACAATGACAGGAGTTAGATATGACACCAAGGTTTCAAAAATGAACAAAGAATGGAAATGCCATCAAGTGAAACAGAAGATTATACTATTATTTCATGGGAATACTGAGAATACAGGTTGGACATGTTAAGTTTGAGACATTTATTAGATATAAAGCTAGATAGGATAATAAGTGCTCAGTTGGATATTCAACAGAGGAGTTCAGGAAAGAGGTATAAGAGGGAGATAGAATTTTGGAGTCACTATCTATAGAAAATATTCAAAGCCTGAAGTAGATGATTTAGGAGTATGAACCATTTTAGATAACTGAAATGTACAAAGACTGACAATTCTGGGGTGCTTTAACATTAAGACATGGTAGAAAGCAAGAGGCAACAGTAAGAGTGGCAAGTAAAGTAGAATATACACAAAAACACCAAGTAAAGAAAAAAAAAAAGTAAGTTGTGATTAACTATGCCAAATGTTTGTTTAGCTGAAAATTGACCATGGATGTGACAGGATCATTCATGACCTTGACAAGAGGGTCTTTAATGAAGTGATAGAGATGAAATCATTCAGTATGCAAAAGGTAACAAAAGGTGAAAAACTAAGATGAGTTGATTGATTTTGCATAAAATGTGCACAGAAACATGAGAAGGCAACTAACAAGTAAGTTGGGTTGAGAGAAGTTTTTACCATTGACTCCCGAGAAACAAATGGGTGAATGGGAACTGACCCACATGCAATAAAAAAACCATATATAATTTTAGTGATTCCTTTGCATTCAATATTCTACATTCCTGGTTCAAATAACTATGTAAAATTGTAGTATGTATTTGCATCATTATAGTGGACTAGAATGCAAAAGTAGGAAGTCAAGAGATACCTGGAATAACAGGCAAATTTGGCCTTAGAGTACAAAACGAGGCAGGGCAAAGGCTAACAGAGTTTGGAAAAAGAATACACTGGTCATAGCTAACACCCTCTTCTAACAACACAAGAGAAGACTCTACACATGAATATCACCAGATAATCAATACTGAAATCAGACTGATTACATTTTGTGCAGCCAAAGATGGAGAAGCTTATATAGTCAGCAAAAACAAGACTGGGAGCTGATGATGGCTCAGATCATGAACTCCTTATTGCCAAATTCAGACTTTAATTGAGGAAAGTAGGAAAAACCACTAAACCATTCAAGTATGACCTACCTTAATGGTAGGATACAGAGGAAGTAACACATAGATGCAAGGTATTAGATCTGATAGACAGAATACCTCAAGAATTGTGGATGGAGGTTTATGACATTGTACAGGAGGCAGTGATCAAGACCATCCCCAAGAAAAATAAATGCAAAAAGGCAACATGGTGGTCTGAGGAGGCCTTACAAATACCTGAGAAAAGAAAAGATGCAAAAAGCAAAGTTGAGTATTCTTTGAATGCAGAGTTTCAAAGAATAGGAAGGAGAGATAAGAAAACCTTCCTCAGTGCAAAGAAATAGAGGGAAACAATAGAATGGGAAAGACTAGAATGGAACATTTTATGCAAAGATGGGCACAATAGAGGACAGCAATGGTATGGACCTAACAGAAGCAGAAGATGTTAAGAAGCAGCAAGAATACACAGAAGTATATAAAAAAGATATTCATGACCCAGATCACCATGATGGTGTGATCACTCACCTAGAGCCAGACATCCTGGAGTGTGTAGTCAAGTAAGCCTTAAGAACATCATAATGAACAAAGCTAGTGGAAGTGATGGAATTCCAGTTGAACTGTTTCAAATCCTAAAAGATGTTGCTGTGAAACTGATGAACTGATGCCAGCAAATTTGGAAAACTTAGCAGTGGCCACAAGACTGGAAAAGGTCAGTTTACATTCTAATCCCAAACAAAGGCAATGCCTAAGAATGCTCAAACTACTGCACAATTGCACTCATCTCACATGCTAGTAAAGTAATGCTCAAAATTCTCCAAGCCAGGCTTCAGCAATACGTGACCCATGAACTTCCTGACGTTCAAGCTGGTTTTAGAAAAGGTAGAGGAATCAGAGATCAAATTGTCAACATCTGTTGGAACATCAAAAAAGAAAGGGAGTTCCAGAAAAACACTACGTCTGCTTTATTAACTACACTAAACCCTTTGACCATGTGGATCACAACTGTAGAAAATTCCTCAAGAGATGGGAATATCAGACTACTCAACCTTCCTCCCAATAAATCTGTATGGAGGTCAAGAATCAACAGTTAGAACTGGACATGGAACAATGGACTGCTTCCAAATTAGGAAAGGAGTACGTCAAGGCTGTATATTGTCACCCTGCTTATTTAACTTATATGCAGACTACATCATGAGAAATGCCAGACTGAATGAAGCACAAGCTGGAATCAAGATTGCTGGGAGAAATATCAATAACCTCAGATATGCAGATAACGCTACCCTTATGGCAGAAAGTGAAGAAGGACTAAAGAGCCTCTAGATAAAAGTGAAGGAGGAGAGTAAAAAAGTTGGCTTAAAGCTCAACATTCAGAAAACTACGATCATGGCATCTGGTCCCATCACTTCATGGCAAATAGATGGGGATACTATGGAAAAGTGACAGATATTTTTGGGGCTTCAAAATCACTGCAGATGGTGACTGTAGGCATGAAATTAAAAGATGGTTTCCCCTTGGAAGAAAAGTTATGACCAATCTAGACAGCATATTATAAAGGAGAGACATTACTCTGCTAACAAAGGTCCATTTAGTCAAAGCTTTGGTTTTTCCAGTAATCATGTATGAATATAAGAGTTGCACTATAAAGAAAGCTGAGGGCCAAAGAATTGATGCTTTTGAACTTTGTGTTTGGGAAGACTCTTTAGAGTCCCTTGGACTGCAAGGAGATCCAACCAGTCCATCATAAATGAAATCAGCCCTGAATATTCATTGGAAGGACTAATGGTGAAGCTGAAACTCCAGGACTTTGGCCACCTGATGTAAAGAACTGACTCATTTGAAAAGACCTTGATGCTGGAAAGATTGAACTCAGGAGGAGAAGGAGACAGCAGAGGATTAGATGGTTATGGAATCACTGACTCAATGGACATGAATTTGTGTAAGTCCCGGGAATTGATGATAGACAGGGAAGCCTGCCTACTGCAGTCCATTCAGCTGCAAAAAGTCGGACATAACTGAGTAACTGAACTGACTGACTGAGTATGTATTTATTGAAAAACATCTTCATATAAGTGGACCCACAGAGTTTAAACCCATGTTGTTCATGGGTCAGCTGTACTTGTTTTATTTTTTTTTGTTTTAAATTTAGGGAAAATAACTGCATATTTGCATATTGTTCAGACTATTTTATGGCTGGGAAAAACTAATGAGATACAACAGACTCTCTGGAGAAATATTTTACTGGTGGTCAGAGGAAAAAATTACAGTAAAATGGAAAGATATGGCCCAGTTTCCCATAAAAAAGGGTGTTGGAGATGTAGACTCTCCTCTTCTTACCCCAAGAAAAGTAGTCTGTGTAGAACTTTTGTTTGAAAAGCTCTTTTCCAACTTATTTCGTCTATTAGGCATCTTGTTCATCATTCTTAAACCTAAGACTTTATCAACAAAGGTTATTAATGTGAATCTTGGGGGACTATTAAGCTATGTTCCAGAAAGGCCAAAACTAAAGCAGCAAGGAAGGAGTAAGATTACAGTGCCTGGCTCCAGTCAATGAGCCTTGCTAATCAACTCCCATGAATTACTCCCACACACAAACACAGGCAGAAACACACATGTGCACTGGCACTGGGTTTAAAAGAGAAAGATATTTCTTAGAAAAGAGAAGACAGCTATGAATAAGTTTCTGGAAAGGTAACCTTGAATCAATACTTGAAGAAATAAGAATCTGAATAGACTGAAGTCTTGAGTCTTAGAGATGGTTTTCTTGGCAAAGGCAACTATCTTGCATTCTCAATTCTAGGCAGGTGATGGTGGTGGTTTAGTTGCTAAGTAATGTCTGACTCTTAGCAACCCCATGGACTGTAGCCCACCAGGTTCCTCCGTCCATGGAATTTTCCAGGCAAGAATATTGGAGTGGATAGAATTTTCTTCTCTGGGGTATCTTCCTGACTCAGGTGTCAAAACTGTATCTCCTGCTTGGCAGGCAGATTCTTTACCATGAGCCACCTGGGAAGATCCCTGTAGGCAGTCTGTAGTAGTTAACACAGAAGTGGATGGGATGGATACAGAGCTTGGCAAAAGTCATCCAAGCAGATCTCAAAGTAGTACAAGAAGTATGTTCTATGAAAACTAAGTATTAAGGATTCCAAAATTGTAACAATAAATTTTCCTTAAAGAAATCATGTTCCAGTGATTTTATAATCACGTTCTACCAATTCTTCAATTTGGTCAGAAATTGGAAGAATGGAAAACCACTAACTCATGCTATGGTTCTAAAATAAGCTTGATTCTAAAACTGGTAAAGAATAAAAATAATACAAAAGAATCTATAGGCCCAGTTTAGTTATGAACATAGACTTGAAACACTGTCTATGAACACTATCTATCTAAGGAAGACACCAACATGGCAATGAAAAATTACTGTGGCTTCCTGCAGGGTGCTAGTTCTACTGCCAGCAGAATAGAGATCTGTTAACACTCAGGGTTGAGAGTTCCTGCTTTGCTAAGGCTGATCAATCAGTGTCTGATATACTGGATGGTGAGTCTCAAACTGGTCGTCTAGTCCTGCCTCCCTCTGTTGATATAAGAGGCTTGCTTGTTAAACCAGCATGGATGATACTGTGGCGGTTTTTCCACCGCAGGAGAGGCTAGTAACCAGAGATAACCAACACCTTTCATCTTGAAACATTGGTCTTTCAGCAGTTTGGTTCAAAGCAGTAACAGGGCATGGTTATATGGAATCATGGAGTAGGAAGTGGCAACCCACTCCAGCATTCTTGCCTGGAGAAGCCCAGGGACTGAGGAGCCTGGTGGGGTTACAAAGGAGTCCATGGGGTTGCAGAGAGTCAGACACAACTGAGCGACTAAGCACATGTGGAATCAATCCCTGTTGGAAATCCTTTCCTGTCTACTGTTTCTTAGAGGACATGTACTCAATGCCTTCTCTTTAGTTTAACCATTGCAATACTATCCTGACAGCACTTCAAGCACCTGAACTAACCATGTAGCAGTGTGGGGAAAGTACTTCTTTTCTAAAAGGTGGAGAATTCCAGGAGTTCAACTGCCAAACACAGAATCTGACTCACTGTAGAGGGTCAGGAAATGCCTATTAGCAGTCTTTACAATCTCTCTTTGGAAATGCCAATCTGCCCTGAAGTTTTGCCTTGAGAACCAGGCTGTCTCTGATCTGGAGGTGGAGTCTCTTGACTAGATTTTAAGGAGGCTGCAAACAGGGAGGGAGAGTAAAATCCTTATCTCAAGAACGCAAGGATTTAGTCCATCAAATCCTTTTTCAGGATGCCTGGATGTTTTCTGAGGGTATGTGGACCTGAAATGGGCATTTCATGTGGAAAGTATACACAGTGCTGTCAGTTTTAAATATTCTGTTACACCATACCTATTATAAGCAAGAAAATCTAATGTTACACATATTTTCAATATAAAACCTTTGTGAACTGAAGTTCTAAATGAAACTGCTGGGTATATATGTGTATATACATATAAAATAATTAAAAAGTAGTCTTATTACCAATAAAACTTTTGAAAATTTAAAAGAAAAACCTCATATGATCTCACCTGATTCAATAATATTCAAATGGATTCATTCTAGATATATAAAGATAATAATCAGCATATCTATTAAAATAACTCATATTAGTGAAAAATGGAGATGTTCACATTTTAGCAATAGGTGCAGAAAAGAATTTGATCTACATAGAAGTGTTTTAGAGGAATTTGTTTTCTGTTAGATACGCAAGAGAGTGCAAGACTTATCAGTGCCACTGTGCAACATGGTGCTAGTGATCAAACAAAAGATGAGCAGGTAAATATGTAGAAACGAAAGGTAAGAATTTTTTCTTGCATATGATATGAACTTACATAAAATGCAACACAATCAAGTAACAGAATTAATATAGTTAGTATATTTGCTGAGTAAATATCAACTTTGAAAAAAAAATGTATTACCCCTTAGTGCTAATACAGCTACTGAACTGGAATATGTAATGAGGGGGTCAAGGAAGAAAAGAGACAACAAACCAGTGTTTACCTCAAGATACCTTAACAAATAATGCAGAGTACCATTCATTACTCTTAGTTTTGTTTCTAAAATACTCGTGCAGGTATATAAACATGATTGCATAAATACAGATCCACACATGTATTAATAGAAACTTAGTATGTGATAAATATGCCCACAAAAGTCTATTAATAAGGAAATGAACAGTTTTAAATTTCATGTCTTATCTCCTTGATTTTGCCAGTCCATAGCATGCCACACAATATTTCCATGCCTGCATTATCTCTAACAGAACTTTCTGTGAGGGCAAGTTCATCCTGTCCATGATGTAGCCTAGAAGCGACCAAGAATCTAACATTGCCTCAGTGGAAATAACCACTAGAGTTGTGCTTCACAACAGATCTCATATTTCTGCCATGGTCTTAAGCTCCAGTTATACACCTTGGTAGCTTGCTGGAAAATTCTTCTTTCATTGGCACTCTTCCCTTCCTTTCTTACTTAACCATTCCTCTGATTCTTCCCTCCCCCCAGGATAGTATCTCATAGATCAGGGCTTCTCTGGTGGCTCAGAGGGTAAAGCATCTGCCTGCAATGCAGGAGACCTGGGTTCGATCCCCAGGTGGGAAAGATCCCCTGGAGAAGGAAATGGCAACCCACTCCAGTATTCTGGCCTGGAAAACACCATGGGTGGAGAAGCCTGGTAGGCTACAGTCCGTAGGGCTGCAAAGAGTCAGACATGACTGAGCGGCTTCACTTTCACTTTCATCTCATAGATCATGTACTATCTACGATTCTTGGCTAAGGACTCTTGTCTGCTTTGGGAGAAACCCAAACCAAGGCAGTGTTCTGTTTCATTCTTCAAAGAGGAAATTCAGTTGGATTTATACCCAAATGTCAAAATTAAAATTTAATGCAAAATAAATTCATGGAAGAGAATATCCCTATAGCACTGGGGTAAGCAAAAATGGTTAAATAAAATACCAAAAAGTTGAACTTGACTATGACAAAATTAAAAATTGCTACTTACAATGGACAAAATTAAGTTCAGATATGGTAACTGATGAGGGGAAAATAAGCAAATGTCTAAAAGTTAAAAACTCATTGGTATCTAAATGTATTAATAAATGAATTTCTGGAAAAATAAGAAAAAGAATGTTTAGTACAAAAATGGGCAAACAGGGTGACTAGGAAATTTACAGAAAAGCTAATAGAAAAAGATGCTCTTAAACGCCGCTTATCAGAGAAATATAAATTAAAAACAGCAAGGTGTCATCTATAAACATGATCATAGTTCAAGAATTATAGATATTGATAATACTCTTTGATAGACTGCAGGAAACGGTGGCCCTCAAATACTACTGACTTGAGAGAACACATTTTGGTAAGGATCTATGAAACTAATTTTGTGTAACCAATGGCCCTTCAAACAAAATTTTGCCTAGAAGACGGTTTCTTACAAAACCAAACATACTCTTACCATACAATCCAGCAATTACAATTCTTGGTACTTACTCAAAGATTTGAAAACTATTTCCACACAAAAACCTGCACACAGATGTTGTTATCAAGCTTCATTCCTAACTGACAAAACTTAAAAAAAACCAAGATGCCCTTTAGTAGGTGAATGGATAAATGAACTGTGATATAGCTACACAATCTAACATTAGTGCTAGCAAACAAATTAGCTGTAAAGCCAATAAAAGACAAAGGAAACCATGTATACTGCTATGTGAAAGAATCAAATCTGGAAAGATTAATTACTGTATGATTCCAACTACATAACATTCTGGAAAAGGAAAAAATCTTAGAGTAAAAGGATCCATTGTTGACATGGAATGAGGGTAGAGAGGGATGAATAGGCAAAGTAGCTTTCCTTTTTCTCTTTATTTATTTATTTATTTTTTTAGGGCAATGAAGTTAATCTGTAAGATACTCTAATGGTAGATACAAGTCATTATCAAGTTTTCCAAACCTGTAAAATGGACAATGTCAAGAGTCAGTCAATGCTAATGCAAATTATGGACTTTGGGTGATAATGATGTGTCTATGTAGATGTAGGTTTTTCAACTTAACAGATGTACTACTCTGGTTGGAGATGTTGGTAATGAGGGAAGTTATGCACATGGGGAACGGGGGATATATAGATAATCTCTGTACATTCCTCTTAATTTTGCTGTGTACTTGAAACTGCTTTAAAAATAGTCTTTTTCAAAGTCTGCAAATATGACCTAGAGAATATCTTATTTGGTTAGAAAACGTCTTAATTAAAATAGCAATAAACTATAATAGTTGATCTAGAAATGGTGATTGCCCAGAATGTTCATCACACTGAAGTTTTGATAGTGTAAAGTGTAATAACACACATCATTAAGGAAATGATAGGTAAAATGTAAATAACAATATTTTTTAGTGGTTAGAAACAATAATATACATTCAGCATCAGAGGTAGAACTTTCAAACACAGTGCTGAACAAGTCTGTACTCAAGAGTATCAGGAAAGGCATGATAAGAAAAAACTTAGATTATGTTGAAAGTGAAAAACTGAAAGTCACTCAGTCATGTCTAACTCCTTGCGCCCCCACAGACCATACAGTCCCTAGAATTCTCCAGGCCAGAATACTGGAGTAGGTAGCCTTTTGCTTCTCCAGGGGATCTTCCCAACCGAGGGATCAAACCCAGGTCTCCTGCATTGCAGGTGGATTCTTTACCAGCTGAGCCACCAGGGAAGCCCATACTTAGCAAACATATATAAAATCCTAATCCAGGAACCATATTAACATGGTAAAGTGTTAATTGACTTGTGAGGAAGAGAACGGGCATGGAGACTAGGAATAAAGGAACAAACTATTAAAAAATCCATACCTAGTAGAAAGAAGAGATTTGTGGACATAGGTCAATCATGATTGTGCACCAAGAACTGAAGACTCTCATTACCACAAATTTCTGACTCTAAGGTCAAAACAAAAACAGAAAGGATATTTCCTACCATTTAATCTGTTTTAATTTAGAAAGTGTGTTTAAAGAGCTTAACACAACTTAGTATTTAATGAATATTAAATAAGTGTGAACTATCATGGTGTTATAAGTATTGCGTTAATATAGACGGTGTGTGTGTGTGTGTGTGTGTGTGTGTGTGTGTGTGTTTTACTCTTTAATGGGCATTTTCATCAAAGCCATTTTTCTCCACAAGTCCTTATAAAATTAAATATTATATAAAACAGTTAATATAAAGCTATGATTTACTTTTAGAAACATAATATGCAATTTATCTTAATATTATATTGGCTTGCCTAGGACCGAGAAGGAGGGGCATTGGAAAAAATTCACTTTTATAATGAAACAGGAGTTAATCTTTATTAGTGTGTTTGTTTGTTTGCTTTTTAATATCTTCAGACATTTTGGAATCTGCAAGGAAGGTGATGTGGCTTGATCTTACTGGATTTAACTCTGCAGTTCCTGAGACCAGGGAATAAGATGAGAAATAAACAACTTTGAATAAAGCTATGATTTACTTTTAGAAACATAATATGCAATTTATCTTAATATTATATTGGCTTGCCTAGGACCGAGAAGGAGGGGCATTGGAAAAAATTCACTTTTATAATGAAACAGGAGTTAATCTTTATTAGTGTGTTTGTTTGTTTGCTTTTTAATATCTTCAGACATTTTGGAATCTGCAAGGAAGGTGATGTGGCTTGATCTTACTGGATTTAACTCTGCAGTTCCTGAGACCAGGGAATAAGATGAGAAATAAACAACTTTGTAAATTAAGTTCATAATCAAAGGTGATTTGCTTCAGGTTGATTTTCAGAAAAGCAAAACCTGCAGTCTTACCCCAGTCAGTCAGAAATAACACAATGAGGCAATTCTGTCTGATGGGATCCAGGCTGGATGAAATCCCAGATAATACAATGAAGCATCTCCCAGAGCAGAAAGCTTGGTTCATCGTGCCAAACAATGGCAGGATCGGTGGCTCTTGTTCAGAGGCAGCTCTGCCAGTTTTGCTTTTGGGAGGCTCTCTGCTGAGTACAGAAAACACCTGCTGCTCAATAATTAACTCCTCCCAAACATCAGGCAAGGCGGCAGCAACAGTGACCTCTTCTGCCACTCCCAGTCTCATTTCCCCAATGTGTTTTCAAGCCTGTGTTTGCTTTTTCTAGGGCAATTACTGTCTTTGTATGCATCATCGCTCCTTGTCCTGCAGGTTCTTCCACAGGCATTTTCCAGTGTTCAGTGGTTACTCTGGATATACCTCACAGCTTTTCTGCATAGAATACCAAGCACTGACAGGATGCATACTTATATTTTCTAAATGACTTTAATAAAACCCATCATGAAGAAGGTATAGTTGAAGGAATGGAAATAATAATAAATAAGTGAAGAAAAAAAGATTCAGCATCTTTGGCCTGGTGATTTTAGGTGGTAAAACACAGGATTTAATCTTAGAGACACAAACTGGAATCTTGGCTTTACTCCCTTCTTCTTAGTTGACCTTACATAATTAACTTAAAATCTCTACCTCTCAGTTTACTCAGTTATATAATTGTATCCAATGCTGCTAGAATAAAAGTAAATGATGTTATCTATATAGACTGATGATCATAACACCTAGAATGGGAGAATCAAACAGGTATTGCATTTATAAACCAAAAGAACAAATATCACTAATTATATACAATATACCCTTTTATTTAAGTAATTGGAGAAGGAAATGGCAACCCACTTCGGTATTCTTGCCTAGAGAATCCTGTGGACGGAGGAGCCTGGTGAGCTGCTGTCCATAGGGTCACACAGAGTCAGACACAACTGAAGTGACTTAGCATGCATGCATTTAGGTAATAAATAATAGAACAACCACTACTATGTCCGTTACCATCTCTTGGTTACTTTGATTTTGCTACACTTTCTCACAAGGCATAGTTAATAACTCTGCCCCCATATATCATCTGGATTTTTGGCACACTATCAGTCGAGGAGTATCTTTAGGTGCCCATGAAATTCATTAATATGCCATTAATACAGAATTTGTTCTCAGTTGCATGGCCCCCTTTCAGTCTATTTGCCCTTAGTTTTTAATATTTCTAGGTAAATTAACTAGGAAGAAACAGATATTCCCTGGTTCTCCACTGAGTCAGTCAGTCCTTGTGGCTTAGTCAAAGAGATAGTATACAAATTCTACAAGTTATTAACGGATCTACTATGTTAGGCATATCTTGTAGCCCTTCCTAAATAATCTCACACTCACGTGAGTTGAAAATATTGCAAATTAATAATAAAGGATAATAAAATAAAGATATGCATAAAGAGCTATGGAATCCTAAAGAGAATGGTAGGCTGCTTGAGGAATACAAAGAACTTTACATAACCTATGATATTCAAGATTAGAGGAGAAGGACATTTATACAATATGGCAGAGATGAAGAAAGCTATCATCAGAGAGGAAAACATGCAATCATTAGAGCAGCATGGAAAACTAAAACAGACATGAGCATTATAACGTCATCTGGATTAATTTCTCTCATTCTACATGTCTCATCCCCCATCAAGTCACCATTAAATTGCATCCACTTCCCTCACTGAATTTACATATTTCTGTAAGAGATCTGAGTTGCAGTTATGAGTTGACATAGCAATGCATCTTGTGGACATTTATGTAAACAAATATTGATTTTCATGTTTCTTCTTTCCATTGCCAATAGTTTGACAATTCAGAATTTTTAAACTCTGGACAATTTAGTAGTTGTCTAAAGTGATACTACTAAAACAGACATGAGCATTATAACGTCATCTGGATTAATTTCTCTCATTCTACATGTCTCATCCCCCATCAAGTCGCCATTAAATTGCATCCACTTCCCTCACTGAATTTACGTATTTCTGTAAGAGATCTGAGTTGCAGTTATGAGTTGACATAGCAATGCATCTTGCGGACATTTATGTAAACAAATATTGATTTTCATGTTTCTTCTTTCCATTGCCAACAGTTTGACAACTCAGAATTTTTAAACTCTGGACAATTTAGTAGTTGTCTAAAGTGATACTGTAATAGACAACAGCATTACTGCACATGTGTAATAATGAGTAGCTGCTTCCCTGGTGGCTCAGATGGTCAAGTGTCTGCCTACAATGCAGGAGACCCGGGTTTGATCCCTGGTTCGGGAAGATCCTCTGGAGAAGGAATTGGAACCCACTCCAGTACTCTTGCCTGGAAAATCCCATGGACAGAGGAACCTGGTGGGCTACAGTCCGTGGGGTCACAGAGGAGACTGTGGTTAGGTATTAGGAACTGTGGAAGGAAATGTAAACAGAAATTTTAAAAAGGAGATTGGGATAAAAAATGAATGGCAGAATAGCATATTAAGGAAATAAGGCACATGGAATATAGGGCCATCGTAAAGAATGGCTTTGTGTATCAGGTAGATGGATTGATAACATGGAACAATAATTAGAGTGTAAAAGAGTGGGAAGCTGCCTGGCACTCTGTGACAACCTACACAGGTGGGATGGGAGAGAGGAGGGAAGTTCAAGAGGGAGGGGATTTATATATACAATTGTAACTTTTTGCATTATTGTACAGAAGAAACCAACACAACACTGTGAAACAATTATTCACCAATTAAAAATAAATAAAAGATCACTTAAGAGATAAACATAAAAATCTAAGAAATATTTCACCATTGCTGAACTACTTCCATGTCTATAAGGATAAAAAAAAAATTGTTAGATCCAGAGAAATGTCAACTCTATTTACTTAGGGAATAAACATTGTTATATATACTATCTAAATTTTCTTTCCTCGGGTAAAACTGGACACTAGTTGAAAGAGTTAGTCAATAATAACAATAAGCACACACAGATTTAACTCGGCTAGTCAAGCCCATAATTAAAATGCAAAAACCTAGTTACCCTTAAGCTACAGGAGATGGATCCATACATTATAAATGATGACCATCAGATAGCAAGTACATCATTAATGGATAAACTAAACCTTTTTGGAAAAAAGAATTTTAGGTTGTTAAACACGTCAGTATGTATCTTAATACCTTTATGCTTATAATTTTAAACATCAAAAGATTTAAAATCTTATTAATTTGATCAGTGTTATGGTCTGAATGTTTTTGTCCCCTCAGATGCCTTTGTTGAAATCCTAACTCCAGGTGATGGTAGTAGAAGGTAGGGCCTTAGGGAAGTGATTAGCTCCTGAGGGTGGAATCCTCATGAATGGGATGATAGCTCTTATAAAAAAGATCCCACAGAGCTCTCTAGTTCCTTCTATCATGTATGGATTGAAGAATTCTGCAATCTGGAGAAGAATCCTCATTCAATCACACTGTCATCCTGCTCTCTGATTTCCAGACCCCAGAATTATGAGAAATGAATTTCCAATATTTATAAGCCACTTCTCTGTGGTATTTTGTTATAGCAGCATAAACAGACTAATACAAAGGCTTTATATAATTATCAACTCATCTGGCAGGAATTAAATTTACATTCAATCATTCAACATTTGTTGGGTAATTATTATTTGTCTTAACATCATTGCTAGCCCCAGAAATATAGCAATGAGCAACATAAATAAATGTCCCCACCATTCTAGACCTTATGTTCTATAAAAGAATTATATGTAGTATACGTAAAAGTGAAGTAGCACCTAAGTGCTCTTTAAAAGGATGGCTATATGTTAATAGCTTAGACTTTTAAAAGAAGTACTATGATACACAAATTTTACATTTCCAGTGAATAGATGAAGTCTGCTCCAAAGTGGGAAAGGAGGAATTTTCAAATGTTTCTAGGACTACTGAACTTTTAAGATGCAGTCAAAGGCTTCTGTAAGCATATATCTCCACACTATTCATAAATCCATGGACTCCGAGTACTTCTTCATCAGTCTTTATACTTAATATATTGGTTTAGCTATGATAACAGAAAGCATACTGCTTCAGTGTGATTTTGAGCACAGGTCTAGTCTTTAACAGGCTCCCCAAACTACATTATTATTACTTTCTTTTCTAATTTCAACTGAAGTAGAGTTGATAATGAAATAGAAGATTTTAGATCTACCTGCAAATGCACCCTACAGGTAATTCCAGAGACTGTATAAAAAACATTCCAAATTACAAAGAGTGTCTGGTATTTTGAACATAGATGATACTGTCTACTATCATTAATCAGGTACAAAATGAAGTTTAAGTAGGAGAGTGGGGAGTTAATTCAAAGTTGTCTCTTTCATCTTGCATCCATTAGTATTGACTCAGATTAAAATTTTGCATAAACTATATATTGACCTCCTAATTTTATATATCCTACCAAGTGATTTGAAAGTAATCGTGGGTGTATGTGAGCTCCCAAAGTATAATTTTTGCATATCTGCATTTATGCATATTTATACATATATATTTTTCACTTTCTAAAACAACATGTTTTTATAATACTTCCTGTTCCTCACATGCAATGGCCTAGTTCAGTTTTGATACTAAATTACAATGGAACATTTTTCAACAGGTAATTCCAGAGACTGTATAAAAAACATTCCAAATAACAAAGAGTGTCTGGTATTTTGAACATAGATGATACTGTCTACTATCATTAATCAGGTACAAAATGAAGTTTAAGTAGGAGAGTGGGGAGTTAATTCAAAGTTGTCTCTTTCATTTTGCATCCATTAGTATTGACTCATTAAAATTTTGCATAAACTATGTTTTGACCTTCTAATTTTATATATCCTACCAAGTGATTTGAAAGTAATCTTGGGTGTATGTGAGCTCCCAAAGTATAATTTTTGTATATCTGCATTTATGCATATTTATACATATATATTTTTCACTTTCTAAAACAACATGTTTTTATAATACTTCCTGTTCCTCACATGCAATGGCCTAGTTCAGTTTTGATACTAAATTACAATGGAACATTTTTCATGTTACAAACTATTATAAGAAATGCTGTAATTATACTGTGAACAGATTTCTGAGACTAAAGTGTTAATTTCCTAAATGAAAGTTAGGCCTGAAAAATTATCCTATTAGATCAATACAAATGGAATGAATTAAGCTCAGTGAAAAGGTAGTCAGATTTATATCCAGCTTGAACTCACATTATAAAATAATAAAAACTACATGCATATGTAATCATTGTTCAAGAAACATAATAGTAATATACTACACACATTTCAGAGTAGAAATTATAACAAACCTCAAGGGGCAGATAGATATTGTGGGCTTGCAGCACTAGGGAATTCTCAGAAAGTATGGCACTCAAGATAGTGTGACCTGATGGATTAAAATAATTATTTTCCTCTCCTAAAAATCATAATTATGACAAAATGCGGTAACTGACAAGTATTGTGTGTGTAGCTAATTTTAAAAACATGTTTATGCTTTTCTTAACAGAATTTTTTGCCTTTTTAAAAGGAATGTCTATTTGCACATGATTTGTCATTAAGGATAGACAATATATTAAACTGAAAAACCCAGCTTACTGCTGGTGGGTATGCAAAATGGTACTGATACGTTGGAAGATAATTGGGTGGATGGTTTTGAACAAAACTAAACTTACTCTTAATGATCCAGCAATCATCCTCCTTGGTATTTACCCAAGGAACTGAAAACATATCCACACAAAAGCTTGCACAAAGATGCTTACAACAGCTTCATACATTAACTGCAAACATTCAGAAGCAACCAAGATTTCATCAGGGAAATTATTAAATAATTTGTCAATAGAATATTATTCAGTGCTAAAAATAAAGAACTGTTGCCAATGGAAAGAGAAAATTTAAATGCATATTACTAAAGGAAAAGAAGTCAATCTGCAAAGGCTACATGCTATATAATTTAAACTATATGACATTCTGAAAAACTCAAAAATTTGAAGACCATAAAGAGATTAGTTGTTGCCAGAGGATGGGAGAAAGGAGTGATGAATAGGTAGAGCAAAGAGTTTATTTAAGGGAGTGAAACTCTTCTGTATGTTATAATAGTGGATACATGTCATTATGAATTTCTCCAAACCCATAGGATGTTAAACACCAAGTGTAAATGGTAATGTAAGCTATGGATTTTGGAGGATAATGATATATCAATGTATGTTCACCAGTAGTGCTAGTGATGCTGGGGGATGTTGATAATGGGGAAGGCCATGCATTTGCGTGGGGGGGAGTGGTTCACATGGGAAATTTCAGTAACTTCTACTCAGTATTACTGTGAATCTAAAACTATTCTAAAAAACCCTAATCTTAAAAAACAATGTCTATTAAAAAAAAAAAAACTATAACAGTAAGAAAACAGATCAGAATATAGCAATGAAAAGCACACTTATGGTCCCTAATCTTCATGCCATCTTCTATACGAAACAAACAGCAAGCTGGAAGAAATCTCATTATCTATTTTGAACCATCCATAAAGGCAAAATTATAAGAATGTAAGCAATTAGCAAATAAAGAGACAGCTACAAAATCAAGGATACACTTCTTTTCACTATGAGAGTGAATTATAAGAATTCTAAAGTTTAATAATCAAACTAATTGCTCAACTAGAAAAAAATTGTTTACAGAAATCTGGTTTACACTTATTTAAATGCTAAACTAAGCACATTAACAGAGGAAGACGGTGTCTGTGTACACTCATATCTTCGTTTGCATATATTGTGGGCTTGCAGCATTAGGGAATTCTCAGAAAGTATGGCACTCAAGATAGTGTGACCTGATGGATTAAAATAATTATTTTCCTCTCCTAAAAACCATAATTATGACAAAATGCGGTAACTGACAAATATTGTGTGTGTAGCTAATTTTAAAAACATGTTTATGCTTTTCTTAACAGAATTTTTTGCCTCTTTAAAAGGAATGTCTATTTGCACATGATTTGTCATTAAGGATAGACAATATATTAAACTGAAAAACCCAGCTTACTGCTGGTGGGTATGCAAAATGGTACTGATACGTTGGAAGATAATTGGGTGGATGGTTTTGAACAAAACTAAACTTACTCTTAATGATCCAGCAATCATCCTCCTTGGTATTTACCCAAAGGAACTGAAAACATATCCACACAAAAGCTTGCACAAAGATGCTTACAACAGCTTCATACATTAACTGCAAACATTCAGAAGCAACCAAGATTTCATCAGGGAAATTATTAAATAATTTGTCAATAGAATATTATTCAGTGCTAAAAATAAAGAACTGTTGCCAATGGAAAGAGAAAATTTAAATGCATATTACTAAAGGAAAAGAAGTCAATCTGCAAAGGCTACATGCTATATAATTTAAACTATATGACATTCTGAAAAACTCAAAAATTTGAAGACCATAAAGAGATTAGTTGTTGCCAGAGGATGGGAGAAAGGAGTGATGAATAGGTAGAGCAAAGAGTTTATTTAAGGGAGTGAAACTCTTCTGTATGTTATAATAGTGGATACATGTCATTATGAATTTTTCCAAACCCATAGGATGTTAAACACCAAGTGTAAATGGTAATGTAAGCTATGGATTTTGGAGGATAATGATATATCAATGTATGTTCACCAGTAGTGCTAGTGATGCTGGGGGATGTTGATAATGGGGAAGGCCATGCATTTGCGTGGGGGGGAGTGGTTCACATGGGAAATTTCAGTAACTTCTACTCAGTATTACTGTGAATCTAAAACTATTCTAAAAAACCCTAATCTTAAAAAACAATGTTATTAAAAAAAAAAAAACTATAACAGTAAGAAAACAGATCAGAATATAGCAATGAAAAGCACACTTATGGTCCCTAATCTTCATGCCATCTTCTATACGAAACAAACAGCAAGCTGGAAGAAATCTCATTATCTATTTTGAACCATCCATAAAGGCAAAATTATAAGAATGTAAGCAATTAGCAAATAAAGAGACAGCTACAAAATCAAGGATACACTTCTTTTCACTATGAGAGTGAATTATAAGAATTCTAAAGTTTAATAATCAAACTAATTGCTCAACTAGAAAAAAATTGTTTACAGAAATCTGGTTTACACTTATTTAAATGCTAAACTAAGCACATTAACAGAGGAAGACGGTGTCTGTGTACACTCATATCTTCGTTTGCATGTAAGTCTCTTTTCAAATCCTACTAATCATTAAGCAGCTATGAACATGGCTGATAATGGGGAGGGAGGAAAGTATAGATTCCTATAGAAGATAAAATAACTTTAATGTACTATGAACTACTTAATTAGAGATTAAAGTTGAATTATAGCCCAGCTCTGCTGTATTCTGGCTATGTGATTTGAACATGACTTGTCCCCATTGTGATCCAGAAAGAAATTTGAGGTTCAGGCCTTAGCTATTGCTGCTTTGACCTATGATATTTTAGGTTCAAGGTCAGGGAGACAGTCATTTTCTATAGTTATTCCCTAATTCCAACACCCAGCAGAAATAATGAAGCTCCAAAATGACAGGAAAGCTGAGTACTTTTGCTGATCTCTAGCAGAAAATTGAATCAGTTAGAGTCTACCTGAAAACTGCTTGGCTGAAGCTGATTTCCAGAGGTAACGTGAGACACGACAACTTGAGAATGCCTAACAATCATTTGATGACGCATTAATAAAGGAACTGAAGCTTTGTATTATAGTTACAAAGAAGAGGGCTGTAAGGCAAGGCTCCTTGTAGGTTATTTAATTTAATTAATTAATTTATTTATTAAATTTTTATTTTTTTTTACTTTACAATACTGTATTGGTTTGCCCTACATTGACATGAATCCACCACAGGTGTACATGAATTCCCAAGCCTGAGTCCCCTCCCACCACCCTCCCCATATCATCTCTCTGGGTCATCCCAGTGCACCAGCCCCAAACATCCTGTATCCTGTATCAAACCTAGACTAGTTTTTCATTCTTACATGATAGCATACATGTTTCAGTGCCATTCTCCCAAATCATCCCTCTCCCACAGAGTCCAAAAGTCTGTTCTTTACATTTGTGTCTCTTTTGCTGTCTCACNTGAGATATTATTTTAAATTATTGAACCTTTCAATTTCCCACATCTTACCATCATGTTTCCAGGGCCACAGAGTATCAAAATAGACAAAAGCTGATAGAACTGCAAGGAGATACAGATAAATTCACATTCTAGTTGAGATTTCAACACCCTCTTCCTTTCCAGCAACTAGAAAATCAGGAAGGATGCAGTCAAACTGAAAAGTATCACTTACTGACTAGATCTGACTGACATTTATAGAACACAACACCCAATAACAAAATACTGGACGCTTTTTTCCTCAGTCTTACATAGACAATTCATCAAGGTAGATCATATTCTTTAAAAGGATATAAATTATTCCAAGTTTTTTCTCAGATTGCAATATAAATTTATTAGAATTCAGTAACAAAAAATTAGCTGGAAAATCCCAAATGTTTGGAGACGAGATAGCGTGGAGATAGACAATTAATGGGTACCCAATAGCAAGTTTGCAAGTCACAATTCAAAGATCCATTGGGTTGGCCAAAAAGTTAAGTTTCTTATTTTTTTTTTTTTTTTTTAATTTTTTGCTTGCAATCTGAAAGGAAGGAATAATATGACGTTTTACCTTCTTCTTTTGACCAGGCACCACACAGAGAGATCTGGGAGACGTGTCTTTGAAAATTCTCACCTTTCAACCTCCGTTATTTTCCCCAGGAGCCCATCTGCAGGCTGTGGAGTGAACAGAGTGTTCCAGTGGGTCTCATCCTGGTCACCAGAAACTGAAGGGGAGAAAAAAATAATTATCCCTTCACACTTTATGGTGGGGGCTTCCCTCATAGCTTTGTTAGTAAAGAATCCACCTGCAATGCAGGAGACCCCGGTTCGATTCCTGGGTCGGGAAGATCCCTTGGAGAAGCGAAAGGCTAACCACGTCTGTATTTTGGCCTGGAGAATTCCATGGCCTGTATAGTCCTTGGGGTCGCAAAGAATCAAACACACTGAGTGACTTTCACTTCATTCACACTTTATGGTGAGTGCTTCACTGAGACTGCTTTTTCTCTAAGATGCTGCATAAATGGTTAAAAATTCTCTACTGTGACCACTATAATTCAAAGTTATTTTAGGTAAGATTAACCTGCTTGTTCAGCTTAAAAACAACAGTTGGATCACAGCTCAGCTCAAGTCGGACCCAGCTCAGTCGGACCCAGCTCATCCCCCCAACCCGGTCCGATTTCCAGGCAGGACCCAGTCCGTCCCCGGACCAGTCCGGTTCCTAAGTCAGATCCAGTAGACTCACGCTAGCTTCTCGAACTCCTCTGGAAAAAGAAATACTCAAAGTCTGAAAGCTCATAAACAACACGAGCTGTGAAGCTAGAATCCGCGAAGAACTTCCGCTCGACCTCCTGCGGCATCGAGAGGCCAAGAAGCTCACGGGCTCAAGAGGTACCTCCGTTTTTGCGGTGCTCCTGAGGGCCGGGCCGCCTTCAGTTTCCTCTTCTGACGCCAAAACGCCTAAAAAAGAAATTGAGATACTTGAAAAATTTTAAGAGTTTATTTCAATAAAAATCAATTTGAATCTGGCAGCATCCAATCTAACAGATATAAAGGGCGCTCTGAAGAGATGTACACACTGAGACTTTTATAGGTAGAGGGGAGCAGGAAGGTGGCCCTTGTTATATTGAGGCAAAAAACCAAAAACGTTGGTTAATTGCGTAGTTACTTTCCTTAGGGGATGGCAGGGCTGTTTCGGGGAGATTACCTTCTTATGGATTGGTTTAAAATTCTGTTTCTGAGAGAGCTGCAACTAATTAAAGTCTTGGTTTGGTTGTGTGGGGTTTAGATTAAGTGACCTCATTTGGGGCTTGTCTTATGATTATGGCTAAAATTTGAGTCTTTATTATTCTAAGAGTTATACAAATGTTTAATACGTTTTTATCCTCAAAACAGTCCCCAAGAGGTGGGTATTTTTATTATTTCTATTTTTGAAATAAGAAAACCTAGGCACAGAAAGGTTAAGTAATTATCCATGGTGTGTAACTGAAGGCAACAGAGGAGAGATTTGAACCCAAAAGTCTTATTCCCCAACATGTACCTTTAACTGCCTTGGAAAAATCTCTGTGCACATGTGCAAGGTGTTCTAGATTACAAAGGCAGAAATGAAATTGTTGGATTACATGAGCATGACCTTCCCAGGTGGCGCTATCTTAAAGAACCTACTGCCAATGTGGGAGATGTAAGAGACACGCAGGTGGATCCCTGGGAGATGTGAGGATCCCTGGATGGGGAAGATCACCTGGAGGAGGTCATGGCAACACACCCCGGTATTCTTGCCTGGAGCCAGTCCATAGTGTCACACAGAGTCGGACAGGACTGAAATAACTTATCACCCAGAACACATGTGAGCATTTTACTACTTTTAGAGTTACAGTACCAGTTTATAGTCACACCATCGCTAAATGAGTTTTTTTTATGTCCCAGTCTCTCTCTTCATGCGGAGAGCAGATATTCTGTGTGATCTAAACTGATCATATGTATTTGCTGATAACTTGAAGCCTGGAAGTTCTGTGCCTTCAGCTACACTTACAACATCAAATTTTGTTTTGTTTTGGTTCTGTTACATTTTTTGAACATGGTTGTCTTTAAATTTTTTTCTCTTTTATTTTAATCTTGTTACAAGTTTGAATAGATAGCTTCTTCAAAATATGAACTTTAGCACTACTTGTATCATCAATTCATTTTTCACTATAGACACCAAATATTTCTTTTAAAAAATATTTGATTGAAGTATAGCTGATTTACAGTGTTAATTTGCTGTATAGTAATGTGATTCAATTATACATATATATATTCTTTTTCATATTCTTTCTTTGATGGAAACCGTATGTCTGTTCTCTAAGTTTGTGAGTTTGTTTCTGTTTCACAGGCAAGTTTATTTGTGTCATATTTTTGATTCTACATGTAAGAAATATCATGTGGTATTTGTCTTTCTCACTTCATTTAGTATGCTAATCCCTGGTTGTATCCTTGTTGCTACAAATGACATTCTTTCTTTCTTTTTATGGCTGAATATTACTCCATTGTATATATGTTCCACATCTTTATCCATTCATCTGTCAACGGACATATGTTAGGTTGCTCCCATGTCTTGGTAACAGTAAATAGTGCTGCTGTATTATAGAACATAGGGGTACATGTATCTTTTCAACTTTACTCTGGATATATGCTGAGGAGTGGGATTTCGGATCATATAGTGACTCTATTTTTAGTTTTTTGAGGAACCTCCATATTGTTTTCCAGAGTGGCTGAACCAATTTTATATTCCCACCAACAGTGTAAGAGGTTTCCCTTTTTCTCCACATCCTCTCCAGCATTTGTTATTTTCAGACTTTTTCATGATGGCCCTTCTGACTGGTGTGAAGTTATACCTTATGGTAATTTTGATTTGCATTTTCCTGTGGTGTTGGAGAAGACTCCTTGAGAGTCCCTTGGACTGCAAGGAGATCCAACCAGTCCATTCTGAAGGAGGTAAGCCCTGGGATTTCTTTGGAAGGAATGATGCTAAAGCTGAAACTCCGTACTTTGGCCACTTCATGTGAAGAGTTGACTCATTGGAAAAGACTCTGACGCTGGGAGGGATTGGGGGCAGGAGGAGAAGGGGACGACCGAGGATGAGATGGCTGGATGGCATCACGGACTCGATGGACGTGAGTCTGAGTGAACTCCGGGAGTTGGTGATGGACAGGGAGGCCTGGCGTGCTGCGATTCATGGGATCGCAAAGAGTCAGACATGACTGAGCAACTGAATTGAACTGAATTATTAGTAATATTAGGCCTTTTCATGTGTCTTTTGGATGTCTATATGTCTTCTTTGGAGAAATGTCTACTTAGTTCTTCTGCCCATTTTTTGATCAGGTATAACCACCAAGTATTTCTTAAAACTCTTATTCCTTTATTGTAGTTACCAAGGCTCAACATGTCTTTGTTGGTCATCTTTCTGATGAATAAGACACTGTGCTAAATTCAAGGGAAACAAAAACAAATTAGGCAGAATTCTTTGCTCTGAAGAACTTATTAAGGAGTTAGCTGCATAATCAACTAATAATGAAATTTGATAAATACTAGAATGGAAGTATAATCATATCCTATGAGAATATTCATAATAAAGTATTTCTTTTTGCTTTAGGTTGGGCTTAAGGATGGTGACGTATATGCTGGGAACTCAAAAATAAGTAGATTTTTTTTAAACTTTGAGAAGAAAATGAGTTATTTACTGAAACGTAGGAACATAAACAATTTCTTGAAGGCCTGAAAATTCATAGCATATTCATGAATCAGCAAGAGGTGGATGATGGGATTTGGGAAAAGAACTTATAGTTTATATGACTGAGAAGGTAAATTGGTCAAAGCTTTGCAAGTGATTGCTGAGGTGGCAACTGAGAGGAGAAAAAGGGTTGTAGTTCACTTTACCTTCCCAATTTAGTTTTTATTGGTTCTCTATGCATTTTAACTTCACATATCACTTTTTTTTCCTTAAAGAATTTTTTACCTTAATAGCTCTTGAAAACTTATACCACTTTTAGACAATGACTTCTTGTTTTCCAGTATAATGGGGTTTCCCCCTAAAATCCACTAAATAAAAGTTGGATGAAAAGTTATATTTCAACATTACTGTTTCAAACAAAGGCACGCTCACACATTTATCTTATACAACAGTTTCTAATCAAAGAATATTACTTGGAGCAAATTTGAAATACATGCTACATTTGGATGAACCGTAATGTTGTGTTTTGCCTATGGATGCCGAGCAAGAGAAATTAGCATGTATCCTCTTTGCTACTCTTCATTCTTGTGCATAATTGCCTCATGTTTGAAAGTGCATACTTTTCTACTCAAAGATTTCAATCTTTTCTATTTATGTCAAAGCCTTCCATTTCAGGTAGTTATTTTAGGGTTAACGTTTTATGAGGAAGAGAATTCTCAAGTTCATATAATACTTATGTTAAATGCTTGCCCAATATTCAAATAAGTGACTTTCCTCTAGCTTTTAAAGAATGATGTTTTACCACTCTTCTTCCAGCCATAATAAATCATCCTCCTTGGGGAATATTATAAAACTTCATTATGTTAATTTATATGTACAAACAGCATTTATTCACTGTTACGTTGATTATTTTTATAAGCATTTTAAAAAGATTTATTTGTTTCTTTTCTCTTTTTTTAATTAATTTTTATTTTTTAGTTTGTTTTGCTTTACAATACTGTATTCGTTTTGCTATACATTGACATGAATTAGCCACGGTGGGAATGCGAATTAGTACAGCCACTATGGAGAACAGTGTGGAGATTCCTTAAAAAATTGCAAATAGAACTGCCTTATGATCCAGTGATCCCACTGCTGGCCATACACACCGAGGAAACCAGAATAGAAAGAGACACGTGTACCCCAATGTTCATTGCGGCACTGTTTATAATAGCCCGGACATGGAAGCAACCTAGATGTCCATCAGCAGATGAATGGATAAGAAAGCTGTGGTACATATACACAATGGAGTATTACTCAGCTATTAAAAAGAATACATTTGAATCAGTTCTAATGAGGTGGAAGAAACNGAAAGAGACACGTGTACCCCAATGTTCATTGCAGCACTGTTTATAATAGCCAGGACATGGAAGCAACCTAGATGTCCATCAGCAGATGAATGGATAAGAAAGCTGTGGTACATATACACAATGGAGTATTACTCAGCTATTAAAAAGAATACATTTGAATCAGTTCTAATGAGGTGGATGAAACTGGAGCCAATTATACAGAGTGAAGTAAGCCAGAAAGAAAAACACCAATACAGTATACTTAAACATATATATGGAATTTAGAATGATGGTACTGATAAACCTGTACGCAAGACCGCAAAAGAGACACAGATGTATAGAACGGCCTTTTGGACTCTGTGGGAGAGGGAGAGGGTGGGATGAGTTGGCAGAGTGGCAGTGTAACATGTATGATATCATAGGTGAAACGAATCGCCAGTCTAGGTTTGATGCAGGATGCAGGATGCTTGGGATTGATGCATGGGGGAAATCCAGAGAGACGGTGGGGGTCGGATTGGGAGTTCATGTACACTCGTGGCTGATTCATGTCAATGTATAGCAAAACAAATACAGTATTGTAAAGCAAAACAAACTAAAAAATAAAAATTAATTAAGAAAAAAAGAATACACAGAAGAAGTGTACAAAAAAGATCTTCACAACCCAGATAATCATGATGATGTGATCACTAACCTAGAGCCAGACATCTTGGAATGTGAAGTCAAGTGGGCCTTCTTAGAAAGCATCACTACGAACAAAGCTAGTGGAGGTGATGGAATTCCAGTTGAGCTGTTTCAAATCCTGAAAAGATGGACACTGGAAGCATAAATCTAGCTTCTTTGCCCTTCTGGTGGAGAACAGTAAAGCATGATCCTCATTGTCTCTTGGTTTCCCCATGAAAATGAAATGAGTTACATTTGCACATAACTCTAACCTATTGTATAATGCATGCTTAGTTGAATCCTTAGGCTTCCCAGTGTCTCTTGCTCACACCCCTACTGGTACTTCCTGGAATCTCCTTTTCTCAAATCCTATCTCAGTGTCTGCTTTCAGCAGAGCCCAACCTAAAACAGCACTAAAAGGCAAAACCCAGATATACATCCAGGTCTGCCTGCCTGCCTTAACAACCTCTGTGGTTGTCCATAGAACATTTAGTGATGTGTTCTGGTAATTCTTCCCCTGGCACAGAACTGGCACTGACAATGCTCTGATGTGGTGCCACCTTAGAAAGTCCTGATTGATGACAGCATTTAATTTTCCTTTTTAAATTTGATTCTGCCGGATTCTTGTCCTTGGCAATTAAAAATAAAAATTATTCCAGTAAGCATAAAGGTCTTCCCTTTGAAGCAGTAAAAGGGACATATATCTGGTTCCCAATTTCTTGTTTCCTTAGGTAACCTCTGTGAAGAGGCACTCAGATAAGTGCCCATGCAGACTTAGTTGTTCTCTGCTGTGCACTGAAGCCTGTAACACAAGAGGAAATGGTCTTGCTGGCCCATTCAAATAAGCACTGAGCCAGCAGCAATGAAACTTTGTAATATTGCTATGGGAACATTCACTGGGAGCCAGTGTTGCTTTTGAACTCTATGAGTTTGATGGCAAAATATAGATATATGGGCATGCAAAGATAGAAATAAAGAAACAGAGAGAGAAATAGGGTGCTGTTTTTTCTTTTTTTTCTTTCAGTCATTCAGAACTGAGGAGCTGTTCTTACAGGTTTGAGGTCATAATATAAAATATCTTCAGAATTTATTTTAAATAGATAACTTGAAGATCAACAGATAATAAAAATATATCTGAAGAATATGTCTATCCTAACTGTATGTTTCTCAGCAGCTAATATATATGAGCCATAGTGGTAAACCTGGGAAAGATAATATAAAAATGAGTGAAAAAGAGAGAACAAAAATGTAGAGTGAGTTTGAGTCTCCAGATGGAGCATGGGAGAATGCTTCCCTATCTGCTTGGGAACAGGCTGTGGAAGAAGAAAGAAATATGATGTGTGGAACCCACATAAGAGAGGATAAGCCGTGCAGGGCAATGTGAGACTCTTGGCTTCACTTCCAAAGAGATTTGAGAGTGGAAGTACAGAGTAATGATTGATAGGATGGATTTGAATACAGTTAATTTCAAATTCAAATTTGGCGGTGTCATTTATATACAATCTATATAGCCTTAATAAAATTTGCTGTCCTTTCTGTGTTCACTTATTTGAAAGTAGAAACAATAGTACTGATCTCACAAATGAAATGTACTAAAAAAAAAAGTAATTTATAAAACCACTTCTTCAATCTTTTTGTTTCCAGTAGAGAATCAGACTCATCCATTACTCAAGCTATGATGAAAATGATTAATCCTAATAATAATAGTTAATAATTTTAATTCATAATATACTTGTATTAGACTAGAGAAAATATTCTGTGTGAAAATAACACAGAATTAATCAGAGAGTAATAATATTACAATTTTACAGAGCATATGCTCAAAGATCTCAAAAGTGTTAAAATGTTCTCAACAGATTCATGCCAACTAGTAAATTAGAAAATAAACTGGTAGGATAAGAGCTGATGCATGAAATTTTAGTTTATAATGACTCTAAGTAAAAAAAAAAAAAGAAAAAACTAAGAAAAGAAAAGTCAAAACTAAATAAGGTATACTTGGCTTGCTTCTTTCAAGGGATGATCAGTAAGTTTGGTATGGCTTTACTTTGAAGGACATTTGGTCGTGCCCAAAATATCCATAGACATTTGGTCCATAAGACACCTGATCAATAAAAAACTTAGTTCACACTGAAAGGTAGTTGAAATTGGGCCCTATCCAAAAAGTACATGAGCACATTTGGTCCGTGCCGAGTAATTTTGGATAGGACAACCAAGGACCTTTTGGTGTGGACCATATGTCTCTATGGATCTTTTTGGATAGGACCAAATGTCTGCTAAAACTAGCAGGTTCCACTGGAGCGGGATGGGCTACCCACTCCAGTATTCTTGGGCTTCCCTTATGGCTCAGCTGGTAAAGAATCTGCCTGCAGTGAGGAAGAACTTGGTTCAATTCCCGGGTTGGGAAGATTCCCTGGAGAAGGGAAAGGCTACCCAATCCAGTATCATGGCCTGGAAAACTCCATGGAATGTATAGTCCATGGGGTCACCAAAGAGTCAGACAGGACTGAGTGACTTTCATTTTCACTTTCAAACAAAGCTCCAGGCAAGAATACTGGAGTGAGTTGTTGTGCCCTCCTTGAGGGAATCTTCGGAATTGTACCTGTGTCTCCTCACTGAAGGCAGATTCTTTACTGCTGAGTCACTAGGGATGCCCATATATCAATTATATATAGAGAGATACAGAATAAATTAAATATTTGAACTTAATACATAATATAATATATTTATAGAGAAAATCTTTTGAATTTTAAAAGATAAGTTCTATAATGAATAGTGTTGTAATAAATTTGTAAGAACAGAAAATCCATTGTAATATTGTTTTGGCTGAGAAAAATCATAGGTCATTGTACCTTTAAATATTTACCAATTTTTATTAGCAATTAAATAATGCATTATTTCATTATTCATCATGTCTTTATTAATCATCTTTTTTTTCCCATTTAAATTTAAATTTCATGCGAGACAGTGTACAGTAGATTAGTCCTTGGTCTTGATGCTACTTGTGCTCATGAGGGTAAAAGGAAGATATTTTTAGGGAAAAAAAGTACCTCTATGGCCCTGTATTTAAATAATTATAATTTGAAAATACTTCAATATAGGAGAGAGAGATATTATAATGATTAAACTGCATGTTTCTTCCAACATAAGATTTAGGAAAAAGAAGTTAAATTTTAAAGAATAGATTTTAATCCATAATATTAAAAACAACACCCTTTAGGCATGTGTGTGTGCATGTGGGTGCAGGCACACCAGAAAATGGAATAGGCTACATCAGATGCTGTGAGTTCAGTGAGACAGTTTTAAGCATAGAACAATCACTCACTGGATTAGTCTGCTATAAACAGGCTTTTAATGTCCATCCAGTGTAGAATGACATGACAACCATCACAAACTCATCCAGTTCAAAAGCTTTGGCCCCAGGAAATATAGTAGTATACTGGTATATGATGCTAGAAAGGAAAGTCCATCCATACAGACAAGTCAAAACCTATTTATTAGGCACTGACTGTACACCTGGCACTGAGGCATCAGAGATGAAGAAAGTTCCCTCTTCTCTGTAATGAGATGATAATCAATGAGATCACTATATGGGAGAGGAGTGATGATTAAGAAACCAAGAAGAAATAAATTTGAGTCCCAGTCCATCATTTATTAATATGTGATCTTGACCTTTTTTTTTTTTTTGGTTCTCAAATCTTCAGGTTTGCCAAAAGGAAGAATGAAAAAACATTCACAGAGGCTATGCAACCAAGCAGATGCATAGACAGCTCTGTGTCTAAATTTGCATTTCTGATAAAGTTCCAGGCTGACTGTTGAAATAGCACCATTTAGAGAGAAATAGTGCATTCTATGCTTCATTAGTCAGACAATCTAAACTCATTACATATTAGCTAAAAAGAAACCAAGTATTTCCATAGGACCTCCAATTCTGCATACCACTGGATTTACTATGCATTAGCTCACCAGCCAGAAGTACAGTGTGTCTAAGGCTGACACAGAAAATAGCTATTTATCTTAAAGTTTACTTGTGGAAATATACATGCACTGAGTTAGGTTTTTCTGACTATGTAGTTTATTTGACAAACATATAAACAAAAAAAGTCCTAAAATAAGTGTAGTTTAATCAGAAACAACATAAAGTGTTAACAGGTTACATCCAATTTCTATTACTTAATTATAGAATGCTAGGAAAATTATTTGACCTCTCCTATAATTAGCTTCTTTATCTTAAAATTGGGGATCATTCCCCTTCCCCATTGAATTATTATAAATATTAAATGAGATAATCAAAAGCACTTTATGAACTATAAAGACATAAACATGTATATATGTGTGTACATATATATTATATATACGTATTTATTAGCATTACCATAGTATCTGTCACATAATAGGCACTCATATAAGTTTTGAATGAATGAATAAATGTACTGTAGATTGTAATCATACCATCATTCAATTCTTACATCCAACAAGCAATTTTGAGTTTGGAATACAGGCAAAGGAGTATTTAATCTACTGATTGCTTTCTTATTTCAGAGGAATTAGTCATTTCTATGTCATTAGGCTAGAGAGTCAACTTGGAAATACATTAAGGATAAAAATACTCTAATAGACAAAACAGCGTATTAAAGTTAATTTTTATTTGAAAAACTAAGGCATTTTTAAGTTTAGTTACTAAAAGTCATAGAATACTAGTATTGGGGGACAAATCTTGCTACCACCTTCTTTACATAGATAAAGAAGCAATGGAAGGGAAGTTTAGGTATCATGGAAAAAGCAAGAGAGTTCCAGAAAAACATCTATTTCTGCTTTATTGACTATGCCAAATCCTTTGACTGTGTGGATCACAGTAAACTGTGGAAAATTCTGAAAGAGATGGGAATACCAGACCACCTGACCTGCCTCTTGAGAAATCTGTATGCAGGTCAGGAAGCAACAGTTAGAACTGGACATGGAACAACAGACTGGTTCCAAATAGGAAAAGGAGTACGTCAAGGCTGTATATTGTCACCCTGCTTATTTAACTTATATGCAGAGTACATCATGAGAAATGCTGGACTGGAAGAAACACAAGCTGGAATCAAGATTGCTGGGAGAAATATCAATAATCTCAGATATGCAGATGACACCACCCTTATGGCAGAAAGTGAGGAGGAGCTAAAAAGCCTCTTGTTGAAAGTGAAAGAGGAGAGTGGAAAAGTTGGCTTAAAGCTCAACATTCAGAAAACGAAGATCATGGCATCTGGCCCCATCACTTCATGGGAAATAGATGGGGAAACAGTAGAAACAGTGTCAGACTTTGTTTTTTTGGGCTCCAAAATCACTGCAGATGGTGACTGCAGCCATGAAATTAAAAGGCGCTTACTCCTTGGAAGAAAAGTTATGACCAACCTAGATAGTATATTCAAAAGCAGAGACATTACTTTGCCGACTAAGGTCCGTCTAGTCAAGGCTATGGTTTTTCCTGTGGTCATGTATGGATGTGAGAGTTGGACTGTGAAGAAGGCTGAGCGCCGAAGAATTGATGCTTTTGAACTGTGGTGTTGGAGAAGACTCTTGAGAGTCCCTTGGACTGCAAGGAGATCCAACCAGTCCATTCTGAAGGAGATCAACCCTGGGATTTCTTTGGAAGGAATGATGCTAAAACTGAAGCTCCAGTACTTTGGGCACCTTATGCGAAGAGTTGACTCATTGGAAAAGACCCTGATGCTGGGAGGGATTGGGGGCAGGAGGAGAAAGGGACGACCGAGGATGAGATGGCTGGATGGCATCACAGACTCAATGGACGTGAGTCTGAGTGAACTCCGGGAGTTGGTGATGGACAGGGAGGCCTGGCGTACTGCAATTCATGGGGTCGCAAAGAGTCGGACACGACTGCGCGACTGAACTGAACTGAACCTGAGTTTTACATGGATGGAGAGAATGTCTTGGACATAAAGACAAAGAGGATATTATTAAGTTAAAGTGAAGTCAAGTGAAGTGAAGTCACTCAGTCACGTCCAACTCTTTGCGACCCCTTGGACTGTAGCCTGGCTCCTCTGTCCATGGGATTCTCCAGGGAAGAATACTGGAGTGGGTTGCCATTTCCTTCTCCAATTAAAGATTGTATCAAATGCAAAGTAAAATATCCAGGAATACCATCTCTAGCTGTTGTTCTGATAAACAGAATTGGAAAACTCTTGTGTAAACAAGAACATTGTGCATTTGAGATTGTAAAGAACCCACATATGTTCCTGGAAAAAAATAGTCTTGGTGAGAAGTATATAGAATCTGTTAACTTGCTGAATTCCAATTATGCATCAAGCATATTCTTAAATATTTTGCATACACTATGTCATTTGGTTTCCCTTATAGTCCGATGATGTAAGAATTATCATTGCCATTTTACCAAAAAATGAAATAATTTAACAAAATGAAAATCTGACATTTAAAAATAATATGTCTAAGATTATATTGTTTAAAATACAGTACTGGGATTTGAACCAGGAATGTCTGACTCTGAACCCTACTGACCTTTTATTTTTATTGAGAAGGCTATGTGCCTCCCAGCATGTACTTGTAATCAGTGGCCTCTGACCCAGAAAGGAATTTAAATGTAGGATTTTGTTGTTGTTTTCAAAGCGGGTTTATCCCTCTTGGCTCAGATGAGAGACCCAGGTTCAATCCCTGGGTTGGGAAGATCCCCTGGAGAAGGATATGGCAACCCACTCCAGTACTCTTGCCTGGAAAATCCTACGGACAGAGGAGCTTGGTAAAGTAGTCAGTCTGTGGGGTCACAAAGAGTCGGACACGACTGAGCAACTTCACTTTCACTTTCACATGCTGATACAAGTCATAGAGGAAGGAGAGACCTGAACACATGATACATTGTCAAGGAAACTACATTGGTATGCAAGTGTCACAGAGTCCAGGGACATAAGATTACTTGTCTGTGGGCATAATTATTTTCTTGATCAGTTTACACAGCGAGGAGGAGATATCAGATACTCCAGAATCTTATAAAGGCAAATCATAGAGTGAACAGGAAGTTTTCAGAGCTTAATTTGAATGTTCAGGGATTTAATGCATTCTCCACCCTGAGAAATTGGACATTGTTAATTTGAATTTTCTTCTGAAATTCTAAAGAAAACTGCTTTGAGACGTTTAACTTCAAACTTCTATGGAGCTCCAAGGCAGCCTCAACTCAAAGTTAAAAAAGAATAAGGTTCTTACTCTAAGAGATTCAGGCAGGCATGGATCTTTTAAAACCTAAGGAGCAAATGTATACAATGAATTAGATACTACATGTCAGGTACCATTCACTTGAAGTAGCCACAACATGTGCAGTAAAACCTATGGGACAATCTGAGTAACTTCATTTAGGTTTACTTTCCTTTTGGCGATATGCAGTGGGTATCTAACTGAGAAATTCTATCCCTAGTGCATTGACTACAATGACCTTCTGGACATGTTTTGTTGGCTCATTTTAAATATTCTTCTCTAGAAATAAATCAAGAGATTTCTTTCACTGAACAATGTTAACACTAACACCCACTGTGATTCTGATGGTAACATCCCATACCAGGGAATTTTTAAAAACATGATGTAACCACCTGTAATTACAAAAGCTCTTTCTGTTCTGTCTCTGTGTAGACATTTGAACTTCTCTTTAACAACCTGATACTCCTCTCCCCCAAATATACGGTTTCTCACACCCTTGATTATAGAGTGGCATTTTTTAAGTCGGTATTTAAGATCAGTTCTGTTCAGTATAGTCGCTCAGTCGTGTCTGACTCTTTGGGACCCCATGAACTGCATCATGCCAGGCCTCCCTGTCCATCACCAACTCCTGGAGTTCACTCAAAATCATGTCCATTGAGTCAGTGATGCCATCCAACCATCTCATCCTCTGTAGTTCCCTTCTCCTCCAACCTTCAATCTTTCCCAGCATCAGAGTCTTTTCAAATGAGTCAGCTTTTCACATCAGGTGGCTAAAGTATTGGAATTTCAGCTTCAACATCAGTCCTTCCAAGGAATACTCAGAACTAATCTCCTTTAGGATAGACTGGTTGGATCTCCTTGCAGTCCAAGGGACTCTCAAGAGTCTTCTCCAACACCACAGTTCAAAAGCATCAATTCTTCTCTGCTCAGCTTTCTTTAGAGTTCAACTCTCACATTCATACATGACTACTGGAAAAACAACCTTGACTAGACGGACCTTTGTTGACAAAGTAAAGTCTCTGCTTTTTAATATGCTATCTAAGTTGGTCATAACTTTTCTTTCAAGGAGTAAGCATCTTTTAATTTCATGGCTGCAGTCACCATCTCCAGTGATTTTGGAGCAAAAAACAAACAAACAAACAAACCTGTCACTGTTTCCCCATCTATTTCCCATGAAGTGATGGGACCAGATGCCGTGATCTTCGTTTTCTGAATGTTGAGCTTTAAGCCAACTTTTTCACTCTCCTCTTTTACTTTCATCAAGAGGCTTTTGAGTTCCTCTTCACTTTCTGCCATAAGGGTGGTGTCATCTGCATATCTGAGGTTGTTGATATTTCTCCTGGCAATCTTGATTCCAGCTTGTGTTTCTTCCCATCCAGCATTTCTCATGATGTACTCTGCATATAAGTTAAATAAGCAGGATGACAATATACAGCCTTGACGTACTCCTTTTCCTATTTGGAACCAGTTTTTGTTCCATGTCCGGTTCTAACTGTTGCTTCCTGACCTGCATACAGATTTCTTTCTTTCTTTCTTTCTTTCTTTTTTTTTGTGGTTTTATTAATTGATTTTTATTTTTTAGTTTGTTTTGCTTTACAATACTGTATTCGTTTTGCCAGACATTAACATGAATCAGCCACGAGTGTACATGAACTCCCAATCCCGACCCCCACCTCCCCCCTCCTGCCCCACACATTCTCTCTGGATTATCCCCGTGCATCAGTCCCAAGCATCCTGCATCAAACCTAGACTGGTGATTCGTTTCACTTATGATATCATACATGTTACATTGCCACTCTGCCAACTCATCCCACCCTCTCCCTCTCCCACAGAGTCCAAAAGGCCGTTCTATACATCTGTGTCTCTTTTGCTGTCTTGCGTACAGGTTTATCATTACCATCATTCTAAATTCCATATATATGTGTAAGTATACTGTATTGGTGTTTTTCTTTCTGGTTTACTTCACTCTGCATACAGATTTCTCAAGACGCAGGTAGGTGGTCTGATATTCCCATCTCTTTCAGAATTCTGACTGTGATCCACACAGTCAAAGGCTTTGGTACAGTCAATAAAGCAGAAATAGATGTTTTTTTCTGAAACTCTCCTGCTTTTTTGATGATCCAGTGGATGTTGTAAATTTTTCTCTGGTTCCTCTGCCTTTTCTAAAATCAGCTTGAACATCTGGAAGTTCATGGTTCACATATTGCTGAAGCCTGGCTTGGAGAATTTTGAGCATTAGTTTACTAGTGTGTGAGATGAGTACAATTGTGCGGTAGTTTGAGCATTCTTTAGCATTGCCTTTCTTTGGGACTGGATGAAATCTGATCTTTTCCAGTCCTGTGGCCACTACTGAGTTTTCCAAACTTGCTGGCATATTGAGTGTAGCACTTTCACAGCATCATCTTTTAGGATTTGAATTAGCTCAACTGGGATTCCATCACCTCCACTAGCTTTGTTCATAGTGATGCTTCCTAAGGCCCACTTGACTTCACATTCCAGGATGTCTGGCTCTAGGTGAGTGATCACATCACTGTGATTATTTGGGTCATAAACATCTTTTTTGTACAGTTCTTCTGTGTATTCTTGCCACCTCTTCTTAATATCTTCTGCTTCTGATAGTTCCGTATCTTTTCTGTTCTTTATTGAGCCCATCTTTGCATGAAATGTTCCCTTGGTATCTCTAATTTTCTTGAAGAGATCTCTAATCTTTCCCATTCTATTGTTTTCCTCTATTTCTTTGCACTGATCACTGAGGAAGGCTTTCATATCTCTTCCTGTTATTCTTCGGAACTCTGCATTCAAGTGGGTATATCTTTCCTTTTCTCCTTTGCCTTTTGCTTATATTCTTTTCACAGCTATTTTAAGGCCTTCTCAGACAGACAGTTTGCCTTTTTGCACTTCTTTTTCTTGGGAATGGTCTTGACCTTGTCTCCTGTACATGAACCTCTGCCCATAGTTCATCAGGCACTCTATCAGATCTAGTCTCTTAAATCTGTTTATCACTTCCAGTGTATAATGCAAGGGATTTGATTTAGGTCAAATCTGAATGGCCTAGTGGTTTTCCCTACTTTCTTCAATTTAAGTCTGAATTTGGCAATAAGGAGTTCATGATCTGAGTCACAGTCACCTCCTAATCTTGTTTTTGCTCTCTATATAGAGCTTCTCCATCTTTGGCTGCAAGGAATATAGTCTGATATCAGTATTGATCATCTGGTAATGTCCATGTGTAGAGTCTTCTCTTGTGCTGTTAGAAGAGGGTGTTTGCTATCACCAGTATTTAAGTTACTGATAAATCACTTCAGTCATGTCTGACTCTGTGCGACCCCACAGACAGCAGCCCACCAGGCTCCCCCATCCCAGGGATTCTCCAGGCAAGAACACTGGAGTGGGTTGCCATTTCTTTTTCCAATGCATGAAAGTGAAAGTGAAGTCGCTCAGTCGTGTCCGACTCTTTGCGACCCCATGGACTGTTAGCCTACCAGGCTCCTCCATCCATGGGATTTTCCAGGCAAGAGTACTGGAGTGGGGTGCCATTGCCTTCTCCAAGTATTTAAGTTAAGTGATCTCAATTCCTCATCTCCCCTTAGGCAATTAATTTAAGCTTACATTTCAATTACAATGCTTAAAGTTTTTCCAAGAACATGAACTATTGGTTGCCCCTATTAGCCACTGTACACAAACAGAAAGGTCTGGAATATAGTCTTCTTGATTCCTGTGTTTTTCCAATATAACACCAGTAGCCTCCAAAAACTTCTTCTCTATAACTGTTGTTTTGCACTCTGTTTCTCTAAACACTAGTGTTGTTGTTGTTTAGACCCTAAGTCATGTTTGACTTTTTGCAAAGCCATGGATGGCAGCCCACCAGGCTCCTTTGTTCATGGAATTTCCCATGCAAAAATACTGGAGTGGGTTGCCATTTCCTTCTCTAGGGAATCTTTGTGACCCAGGGATTAAACGTGTGTCTTATGCATTGGTTGGCGATTACTTACCACTGAGCCTTGTGGGGAACCCAAAATCTAGTATAGTCTGAATTTTTAAGTATGAGACAAGAACTTTAATTCTAGCATTATTTTTCAAGAGGCCTATTTCCCCACTTTTTAGTGACTGATTCTATCTTGTTATCATTTTATTCTCATCATCTTCCTCAGCTACTATATCTCTAGACATCTTGCTTAACTATTTCACGTCCATCTCAGTGAATATAAGAAAAAAGTTACAAAGCAAAGGAAAATCCTCTCTTGTGGGCAGCATAAAATTAGAAAAGTTTGGCAGATAGCACATTTTTAATATATTTATAGAATGTGTTTCATAGTGCTCACTGAACAATTGTGCATACAAAATCTCAAAGCGCAGAGCAAATATATCAACAATAATTTCATGGAAGCAAGCTCTGCCTAATATGTGCAGAGTCTTACATTACTTTATCAAACTGTCTCTTTGTAATTAGTCTGTCTGCAATGCCTGATATATAAATTAAGTATCTAATTTATCTTGACTGGCCTCCAGATCACTTGATCAGTCCGTTCTGCCTCTGTGGCACTTTAGTGAATGCCAAGTGCAGAGAAGGACCCTCAGGAAACTTAAGTGTGTAAAAGCTGAAACTCTCTGAGAGGTCAGAGGCAATTTTCAAATTTACTCGTCACTGACATCCGAGTGGAATGTATGCCATTCCTTTCAATGACAGTGATCTTCATAAGGGGCATTATTGATGTCCCTGTCCCTGGTGGCAGGTTACTTTGTATCATGGCTGATAAATAATAAATAACTACAACTCAAGATGTAAATTCAGGTTTATGAAATTAAAAGTAAATTAAACTTTTCTCCAATTCAACACCATTTCTCATAAGCCACTTATCAATACCACAGCAATCTGTATAACTGTAAGAGACAAGTTACAGCTATTCAATCCTGATAAAAACAAAATAACTCCTATAGTCATAATCATTCCTCAAGAGCATTTAATTTGTTGGTTCTTGCATTATTCCTATCAAAACAAAATCTTGCAGCTTTATTGGAATACATAAATCTCTTTGATTTAAGGGTACTTTATCTCTCTTTGCCCAGATGAATTTGAAATGGTACAGAGTTAAATTTTTATGGAGTGATTTCTAGGGGGAAAGGCTGACATAATTTTCACTACGGGACATTCTGCTGACAACTCAGAAAGTTTGAAGCCATATGTTTAGCTCACTAGATGCTTTTTGTCAAAGTGTTCTTTCTTCTTTAGTTGTGAATTCACACCCTGTATGGATATGTTCTTCCTTCTGTATATGTTAATATACATTCACTATGGATGTGTGGCCTCTTTTTCTATGAGAATGGATATACACTAGAGGAGCCAGAGGCCTGAAATCATGAAGGAAGTCTCCTCTGATCAGTATCTTGTCACTTTCTACTGCTGAGGATTTAGCTTTTAAAAGCATCCTATTGATAGTCTATGTTTGGAAGTGAATTTATCAGAAAGTCTGTTTTTTCTCTAACTTTCCTTAAGGATGCTGATGTGGATGTGGGGCTCCATGGCTCCACCAAACAAAGAGGAATTGACCAGACATTATATCGTAACTCTGGCATTACTGATTTATATTTAACTTGGCAATCCAACATCGTTTTTTTTCCTTTTAATGTAGTTTTTTTTAATATAAAGAACAAAAGATACACTGGTTCTAAATATATTCTGATTAGGTATCCACTTGGTGGAGGCTTGGGACTCTAAGACTGATAACTTTTTTTTTAATGGAAGTGTGCTCATATTCTTGCTGTTCTGACCTTCCCAAAAAAAAAAAAAAGTTTTTCAATGCTAGAGGATCTGCCAGCAATGCAGAAGTTGCAGGAGACACATGTTCGATCCCTGTGTAGGGAAGATCCTCTGCAGGAGGTCATGGCAACCCTTCATTAGTCTTGCCTGGACAATCTAATGGACATAGGAGCCTGGCAGGCTATAGGCCATAGAGTCACAAAGAGTTGGATATGACTGAAGCCACTGAGCACACATATATACATTAAGTCCCCCACATACAAATGAGTACCATTCTAAGAGCACATTTGTAAGTCTGATTTGTTCATAAGTCCAACAAAGTTAGCCCGGTACTCAAGTTAACACAACTGGCTGTAAAGTACTATAGTGCACTGTTTAAAGTAGTAAATAATAGGTTGAAAATAGTTTTCACACAAATAATACATAAACAAACACAAAAATAAAGAGAATATTTTTAATCTTACAGTACAATACCTTGAAAAGTAGAGTAGCACAGTACACCAGCTGGCATACAGGTGCTGGCATCAAGTGAACAGGCAAAAGAGTTACTGCCTGGAGGAGAGAGAGGAGGTGGGAGATGGTAGAGCTAAGGATTGTTAGCAATAAGAGACAGAGGGCAACTTGATGCTGATGGAATGCATGTATGCATCTTTGAAAGTTCACAACTTGAAGGTTTGTATGTAGAGGACTTACTGTATAGAAGTATAGTATATGTGGAGGGTAGGAGTGAGAGAGATTTGAAATTATGTAGAGGTGAGTTATGGTCACATATGTTTACTACGTTTACTATTGCCGTGTAAACAAAAGATGGTCACTTCTTTTCTAAGACAGATATATCAGTAAAGAATAGCTATCATCAATTTATTGAAATGCTGAATTTGCCTTCACCTTATTTGAGTCATAGAAGATTGAGTTAGAGGATCCATTTTAGATCACTAAGTCTAGTGACCAAATATGAACACTGAGACCTATAATATCAAGTGACCTTCTGAAGGTCATACAGCAATTTTACAGTAAAAGGAAGACTGAAGCATAGAATTCTTGGTTCTTTCATTTTAACTTAGCTTTCTTTGTTTATGTATCTGTGTGTCAGGCATTATGTTAGGGCTTGAAATTCAAGAATGGTAAGTGAAAACAGAAACAATCTCTTTTCTAGTGGTCCTAGTCTATTATGGGAGCCAAACATTAATCAAATAATTATGTAAATTTTTAAAAGTTAAATTTTACAGAATGACAATGCAGAAACATATAAAGCCATAAGTTCAAGAATGGAATTTTTTTTCAGGCATATAAAAAGAAAATAATGCATGCATGCATGATGAAACAACTAGTTTTTTGACATAGGTTTTCTGTAAGCACTACTGAAGTTACATCTCAGAGGCAAGTCCTTTCAAGGCGCTGTAATTCTCCCAAGGTTACATAGATGTAATATTCTCAGTGATCCTGTTTGCATATATTCTTAACTGCCAGTTCAGATTAAAATGGTTTGCTCTGCCTTTCCTATTATATCATGATCCCATTCAGTTCAGTTCAGTTTAGTCGCTCAGTCGTGTCCGACTCTTTGCGACCCCATGAATCACAGCACGCCGGGCTCCCTGTCCATCACTAACTCCCGGAGTTCACTCAGACTCATGTCCATTGAGTCCGTGATGCCATCCAGCCATCACATCCTCTGTCGTTCCCTTCTCCTCCTGCCCCCAATCCCTCCCAGCATCAGAGTCTTTTCCAATGAGTCAACTCTTCACATGAGGTGGCCAAAGTACTGGAGTTTCAGCTTTAGCATCATTCCTTCCAAAGAAATCCCAGGGCTGATCTCCTTCAGAATGGACTGGTTGGATCTCCTTGCAGTCCAAGGGACTCTCAAGAGTCTTCCCCAACACCACAGTTCAAAAGCATTAGTGGCAGGTAATTGGATCTTGCCCATTATTTGATCTATACATGTACCTGGATCATATTTTTTGTTTAGGCAGGAAGAAAACAAAAAAGGAAAGAGTAAGATAGGAAGAGGAGAAACCTATTGAAGGCAGATACTTCTTGAGTTTCATGACACATTCCTTAGCTTATCTAGTTCCACCACAGCTATGAGGGGCAGAATTTTAAAACTCTCAGTATCTCGTCTCAAGAGACTCAGTGGAGACTTCTTTGTTTTCTTCAATGTCAGACAACTGCTTGTCTAATGTCACAGGCACAGCCTGACAGTGTGTGAAGAGGGAAACTTACCTAACATCTCTAGAGGTAACCCATAACCAGTAAGCTACAGGAGTTATTGGATAATTGCCTCATATTCTGATCCTCTAAAGAAGCGATTCTGTGGGACATTTTATATGGTTTCATACAGGGGCAATAATAGGATAATGTCCCATTTTTCATGAGATAAACTGTTCAAAGATGCATTCTTTAATCACTTTTTTCCTTCAATTGATCAGTCTCAGTCTCTCTATTTCCTCATTCTTCTTTCTGAGATAACATTGGGGGGAAAAAAAAAAAAAGCTTGCATCCAAGTCTATGTCTCAGGCATTGAGGAGCCAAGAGAAGGAAAGAAGCAAATGAGGTAAAGTTTCAAGGTGAGAAAAGAGTAACTAATATAAGGGTTGGGTAGAAAGTATGACTAAGTCTAATGTTTAGAAAATAAGCATTTGGTGGATGCTAATAATATTTTAAAAAGCTGGTTCAATTGGATTGTTGAGGCACTGTAACATAAAAGAGTATGGATTAAGATACAAGGATTTATGTATAATTGTAGTCTACTGTTAGTTCTCAATCTTGACTGAATCAAAATAGTGTTGTTTAGTCACTAAGTTGTGTCCAACTCTTTTGCTACCCCATGAACTGTAGCCCTCAGGCTCCTCTGTCCATGAGATTTCCCAGTCAAGAATACTGGAGTGGGTTGCCATTTCCTTCTCCAGGGGATTTTCCAAACTCAGGGATTGAACCCATGTCTCTTGCATTGCAGGCAGATTATTTATCACTGAGCGACCTGGGAATCAAAATATTACAAAGGCTTAACAGTTTCCAGTACTCCAAAACTTCAAATAAGAATTTCTCCAAAGTTGGATATCTAGCACATAGATGTTAAACCATGTGTATCAGAGTTAAAAACCACTTGAGCCTAATGACTATACACTGGAAGTGACAAATAGATTTAAGGGACTAGATCTGATAGACAGAGTGCCTGATGAACTATGGACAGAAGTTCATGACATTGTACAGGAGAGAGGAATCAAGACCATCCCCATGGAAATGAAATGCAGAAAAGCAAAATGGCTGTCTGAGGAGGCCTTACAAATAGATGTGAAAAGAAGGAAAGCAAAAAGCAAAGAGAAAAGAAAAGATATACCCATTTGAATGTAGAGTTCCAAAGAATAGCAAGGAGAGATAAGAAAGCCTTCCTCAGGATCAGTGCAAAGAAATAGAGGAAAACAATAGAATGGGGAAGACTAGAAATCTTTAAAGAAAATTAGAGATACCAATGGAGAAGGCAATGGCACCCCACTCCAGTACTCTTGCCCGGAAAATCCCATGGACGGAGGAGCCTGGTAGGCTGCAGTCCATTGGGTCGCTAAGAGTTGGACACGACTGAGCAACTTCACTTCACTTTCACAGAGATACCAAGGGAACATTTCATGCAAAGATGGGCTTGATAAAGGACAGAAATGGTAGGAGCCTAACAGAAGCAGAAGATATTAAGAAGAGGTGGCAAGAATACACAGAAGTGTACAAAAAAGATCTTCACGACCAAGATAATCACGATGGTGTGATCACTCACCTAGAGCTAGACATCCTGGAATGTGAGGTCAAGTGGGCCTTAGGAAGCATCACTATGAACAAAGCTAGTGGAGGTGATGGAATCTCAGTTAAGCTACTTCAAAACCTGAAAGATGATGCTGTGAAAGTGCTACACTCAATATACCAGCAAGTTTGGAAAACTCAGTAGTGGCCACAGGACTGGAAAAGGTCAGTTTTCATTCCAACCACAAAGAAAGGCAATGCCAAAGAATGTTCAAGCTACCACACAATTACACTCATCTCACACACCAGTAAAGTGATGCTTAAAATTCTCCAAGCCAGGGTTCAGAAATATATGAACTGTAAACTTCCATACATTCAAGCTGGTTTTAGAAAAGGCAGAGGAACCAGAGATCAAATTGCCACCATCTGATGGATCATCAAAAAAGCAAGACAGTTCCAGAAAACCAAGTGTTTCTGCTTTATTGACTATGCCAAAGCCTTTGACTGTGTGAATCACAATAAACTGTGGAAAATTCTGAAAGAGATGGAATACCTGACCACCTGACCTGCCTCTTGAGAAACCTGTATGCAGGTCAGGAAGCAACAGTTAGAACTGGATATGGAACAACAGACTGGTTCCCAGTATCAAAAGTAGTATGTTTAGGCTGTATATTGTCACCCTGCTTATTAACTTATATGCAGAGTACATCATGAGAAATGCTGAGCTGGAGGAAGCACCAGCTGGAATCAAGATTGCCAGGAGAATTATCAATAACCTCAGATATGCAGATGACACCACCCTTATGGCAGAAAGTGAAGAACAAAAGAGCCTCTTGATGAAAATGAAAGAGGAGAGTGAAAAAGTAGGCTTAAAGCTCAACATTCAGGAAACCAATATCATGGCATCTGGTCCCATCACTTCATGGCAAATAGATGGGGAAACAGTGGAAACAGTGGCTGACTTTATTTTTGGGGGCTCCAAAATCACTGCAGATGGTGATTGCAGCCTTGAAATTAAAAGATGCTTACTCCTTGGAAGAAGAGTTATGACCAACTTAGATAGCATATTAAAAAGCAGAGACTTTACTTTGCCAACAAAGGTCCATCTAGTCAAGTCTATGGTTTTTCCTGTGGTCATGTATGGATGTGACAGTTGGACTATAAAGAAAGCTGAGCAGAGAAGAATTGATGCTTTTTAAATGTGGTGTTGGAGAAGACTCCCGAGAGTCCATTGGGCTGCATGGAGATCCAACCAGTCCATCCTAAAGGAGATCAGTCCTGGGTGTCCATTGGAAGGGTTGATGTTGAAGCTGAAACTCCAATATTTTGGCCACCTGATGTGAATATTTGACTCATCTGAAAAGGCTCTGATGCTGGGCAAAGTTGAGGGCAGGAGGAGAAAGGGACAACAGGTGGTTGGATGGCATCACCAACACAATGGACATGGGTTTGGGTGGACTCTGGGAGTTGGTGATGGACAGGGAAGCCTGGTGTCCTGTGGTTCATGGGGTTGCAAAGAGTCGGACACGACTGAGCTGAACTGAACTGAACTGAACTGAGTAGCTGTTCTTAAACAAAAGTGTTGCAGGGAGAAGTGTACTAGAGTTTGACAAAGCAGCATCAAGGATAGATCTTAATACCATATTAATCAAAAAATTTTCTTTTAATGTTGTTAATGTAAATTTTAAATATATTCACACAATTTTAACAATATACATTGAAAAATTTAGAATCACTGTCAATAGAAGAAGAGAGACATGTGAGGAGAGAGATGAAAACTGATCAAACCAGATGGGGGACTTGCACAGATCAATAACAAGTGTGATTAACTCATCCTTTTCTATCAATGCTCCCTTCCCAAAAATATTTGTTGAAAACTGGAAAGGTATATTTATCACAGATAATGTTAGTTCTAGTATGTGTTTCAAAGTATACTTATACTGACATATGCATATTTAGAAGAGGGGGATTGAAAGCCCAATGAATTACCCTGGCTAAATGACAACTGCAAATAATTAATACTCAGTATTGATTCAAACATTTTTTATCTCCTGGCTATGTAAGGCAATCACTTATGCTGATGATTAGTCCATGGTCCCCTGTTAAATAAACTAGTGGTAGCAAGAGCTAATGCAGAGCCAAGACTAAACAGAAAGGGTAATAAGATAAATTAAGTGACTGAAGCCCAGTTTTCATGCTAATAAACTGGGCAAATATCTGAGACGGCAATGATGTAAGAGAAAAGACACAATAGAATATATTATTCTGCACAGGAGGTTTCTAAGAGGAGACAGGGACTGTCTGGCATATAGAATTCAATCATATAATGCATATTTCTGTGTGCTTGATCTTAGTATCTAAACTCAAGGTTTACAATCCCTTTCTCCTTTACCCAAGTTCAGGGAGTTAGAGACTGTCAGGTTTCAGTGGGAATTTGTTCAGTACCTGACAACTTCTTGACTTCCTATCTGCTCTATGGATGGGCTTTCCCAGGTGGTGCTAGTCGTAAATAACCCTCTTGCCAATGCAGGAGACATAAGAGATGTGGGTTCAATGCCTAGGTTGGGAAGATCTCCTGGAGGAGGGCATAACAACCCATTTCAGTGTTCCTGCCTGGTGACCCCATGGACAGAGGAGCCTGGAGGACAATAGTCCATAGGGCCGCACAGAGTCAGACATGGCTGAAGAGACTTAACATGCATGCACTACTCTATCTATCAATAATTGTTTTTAACAACATAACATTTTTTCCTGGGTGAATATATCTCCTCACAAACAAAATTGCTAAAGTGAAATTCTCATGAATGTCTCAGCTAGTTATGAGTAACCATCGAATGAAAAAAAAAAAAGATAAAGATGGCTATATATTTTCAGAAATAGCTTTTCCACACATGAAATTATATGTGTAAACAGTTAAATAAGCAGATAATTCCTCTCAGTTCATTTGACTACTCTCTTTTTTGGCTTTGGATAATAGTTTAGGTGTGGCATTTTAAAACAGAAAGAAATACATGAAATTTAAATATTAGTTAATTTATTTGGACCCACACAATTTCAATTTTTGTGCTGGTGATAATCACATGCAGAACACATTCTTAAACTTATCATACCCAAATTTTAGAATATTTTCAATCACTTTAAAAAAATGGTTTTAGGCTAGGCAACTGCTAAAGACGGCAGAAGGGCAGATCCTGGTGCTAGATGGCTGAGATCACCTCCTGAGCCACCCGGCGGCCGTCGTGGTTCTTCCAGGTCAGTGAGAAGGCTGTGTTTGTGTGCTGTGAGGGCACCAACATTTTGGCAGTTTCTACAGAAGTAAGTTGAAGTATCTGGCCTTCCTCCACAAGTAATGAACACTAACACCTCTCATGGCCCCTACCACTTCTGAGTCCCAGCCGTGGGGGACATGCTGCTCCACAAGACCAAGCAAGGATGCCCTGGACCACCTCAAGATGTTTGCTGGGATCCCGCCACACTATGACAAGAAAAAGCAAATGGTGGTTGCTGCTGCTGTCAAGGTTTTGTGTCTAAAGCCTACACAGAAGTTTGCCTACCTATGCTGCCCAGCTCATGAGGTTGGTTGGAAGTACCAGGTGGTAACAGTCACCCTGGAGGAGAAGAGAAAGAAGGCCACAATCCATCATCAGAAAAAGCAGCTTATGAGGCTACAGAAGCAGGCTGAAAAGAATATAGAGAAGAAAACTGACAAATTCATAGAGGTCCTCAAGACCCACAGTTTTCTAGTCTGAGCCCATAAAATTGACCATTTATTCCTCAAAAGAAAATATATAAAATGGATTTACAGGAATGTCCATTATTGTGCTCTCATACATTTGAAACTTTTTTAGTATCCAGATACTCAATTAAGATTCCAAACAATAATTTGGTACTTTTCCCAACCTCAGAACAGTATTGAGCACTAATATGAAATTATTGGGCATCAAATTTTAATAAATAAAAACACAAAAATTTCTACAAATGAAGCCATTTTTCTACCAATCAAATTCCTAAGAAATATTGAATATGGTCACATGCTACCTTTATCTTAAGGTTGCTCTAAAAATAACATACTTGATAGTTGCACTTTTGCTATAAACTAGAGTGATGGACAGGGAGGCCTGATGTGCTGCGATTCATGGGGTCACAAAGAGTCGGACACAACTGAGCGACTGAACTGAACTGAACTGAGACTGATATAATATACAATATATTATATGGCTCAATTAAGGAGGAATGGTTGTTTGGGCATATTTTACTTCAAGTTTCATTCTGTTACTAGTTCCATTGTATTAGAGTCTACTGCCCACACTATCCTAGTACCAAGACAAAGATCAGATGAACACTGTCAATTTCTTAAGAACTCTGAAGCATATAAGTATAATACAGTATTAAAACTTGTGCATTATAGTCCACAGAAAGTTACTTCCTTCAGCAGCAGTAACACTGAGCAGGAGAAAAAGTACCACTTCAGTTGCAATTAAACCAGGTTTCCATGCATACCTTAACATTAAGCAGACCCACGTGTGGATTCTGCAGAGAAAGCAAAAGAGAAGTGACTGTGAAATATGCTGATTTAACTGCAAAGTAGTTTCATGTGCACAACAGCTTACTGTTGGTTAAGAATTTAGACTTGGGGGGGGGGCACCTAAGATGGCGGAGGAATAGAACGGAGAGACCACTTTCTCCTGCACAAATGCATCAAAAGAACATCTCAACGCTGGGTAAATTCTACAGGGCAGCTTCTGAATGCAAGCAGAGGACATAAGGCATCCAGA